>JAWPHD010001522.1:0-314853 GCA_037043455.1 Cyrtodaria siliqua | reverse complement strand
GGGTAATTTTTTTTTTTTCTAAAACAACACTTCCAAACTCTTACATTTCTCAATATTGTTATGTTTTGTATTACATTTATAGAAGAAAGATGATTTAAAATGCACCTTTTTCACCTTTATCTGTGAAAATAAATTACCCCAGAGACACCACTTGTCGCGTGTTAGTATTTTGCACACCCTGTTTGCATATTTGCACACTCAGTTCTTGAATTTCTGCCTAATACACTGATTGTAACCCAGATCAGCCTGCGAGTAACTCTTTGTCACATAAATAGAATGGTCTTAATTCAAAGAAAGAACAGTCCATATGCATATATGAAGTGGGTTAAGGGTTAATTTTCTTTCGTTATTGTGGTTTTTATCGGAAAGCATCCAGCAATCCATAGGTTATCTAATAAGGTCGAGATATTTCTTGTGAAAAGGCGGGAAAAAAAAGAGGACTAGCATTACTTGTTATACGCATATTATAATGAGAAGGCTATATTATGTAGCCTGAGTGTCAAGCAAGGGACCCAGGCGAAATGAATGGTTTAAAACCGTGAACTACCATGGTAGTTCATGGTCAGGAGACCATGGTAGACCATGTTTTGGTAAATGGCACTTAATGGTCCATGACCATGGTCTCTGACCATGGTAGTTCATGGTCTCTGACCATGGTCTCTGGTAGACCATGGTCAGAGACCATGAACTATCATGGTCAGAGACCATGGTACTACAATGATACCCCATGAAATACCATGGTAAATCATGAACTACCATGGTAGACCATGGTTTCTGACCATGGTTGTTCATGGTCTGTGACCATGTTCACCCATGATCTCTGGTAAACCATGGTCAGAGACCATAGACTACCATGGTCAAACACAATGACATATCAAAGACACCCACTTGACATAATCATACATTTACACGTATACTTTTTCATCCATTTACTACTCATACTATACATTTTGGGTATAGACATTTTCATTTAATCAGTAATATAAGTAAGAACAATTTCAGCAGTATAATTTCTTAAGTGCATCATTTAAACATCATGGACTTCATTAATAAATATTAAATGAGATTAAGCAAAATCAATTAGGTAACTAACTCAAATAAAACAGCTCACATTAAAGAGGCACTACCTATATCTACGCGATTTTTAATGTAAAATATTAAATACTCAATATTACTGCATTTATATGTATACAAAGCTATTTTATGAGTATTCTAAAAAGAAACATGGTTCGTATTCCAGTTCTGTAAATTATTAATTATGATCAAAACAATATCTTGAATAAAATGCTGTCCAGCCGTTTATTCCTGCCTGAGAACTACGAGTTTTTACAATTTTCTCGGACATGCGCAATGCGATTAGAAACTATTCGGCGCTGTTTCAATAGCAACTCTTCGCTAATCAGATGAGGTAGTTCCGATTGTAAACGAATAAGATCGGAAAATCTCCGCAATCGGCTTGTCTAAAACAATTACGAATACAATTTCAAAAATCCGATCTTTTCAATCCTGTTTTTCCCCAGCAAAACGCATATTACATGGGGTGAAATTATTGCCATTTACCTTTTTCATAGTCCTCTTTATAATTAAGTAAAGTTAATATCAATTGGTGGACAAAAAGATATAGGTAGAGCCTCTTTAAATACACTGTTGGCATTTTATGTTATGCAGTTAGGTTCAACATTTTCTAATTCAGTGTTTGACAACATAGTCCAGATATATACATTAAATCCACACACATGTGGGGAAACACAGAATTAAGTTAAATTGACACTATTTAAGCCTTTTTTCATGCAAATCTTTTTTCCCCACACAAAATATTTCAAACTGAGCAAAATCTTCTCCCAAAATGCACTTTAATCCATTTCCTTAAATAACCAGATGTAAAATCATTTATCTTATAACAACCATCTAGCAGTATTTACCTGCTTCTTGCAGCCTTTTCAATAAACATTACAAATCTGCCAGTGCTTGACCTAAGGTCAATTACGTCACTCTTTGACTTGGATGTGAATATATCACTTCTTCCACAAGTCTATGATTTCAACAGAAACATCTGCACCATTCCTTAATCTAATTTATTCAATAGTTTTACAACTTGTCTTTGTTCTTTTTATGCACTTTTATTGAAATCTAAAGAGAAATTGCAAAAAAATATTAATTCTCTGTTTAAAAAAAAGTTTAAATATAAAGGACAAGGTATGATAAAGGGGTATTTTGGCCCCCATATATATTCAAAATGCAAAAAAAAACATATTTACATATAATCTGTTACGCATATTGAAGTAAATTGATCGTATTCTATCTCCAAAATATATTTTTATTTATTTATATATCTAGAAAATTTAATAGGGTCTCAAAAAACGGTATTTTTGGTAATTTTGTTAGATTTTGTAGATTTTGGACCTTTCTGAGCAAGATTTTGATCCTAAAAATATAGAGCGCACCTCCGAGCACGCACAGTTTTTTGGCTGATGATGCATCCCTACCAAGTACTTGTTTCAACAAAAAATCAGCTGTGCTCGAGGGTGCGCTCTGTATTTCCAAGACCAAAAACTGATCGAAAACTGCTGAAAATGAACAAAAATGTCATTTTTTGAAAGAAAAGGCCTTGTTTGTGAGGCTCTTAAATTCATTTAGAGCCTTCAAACGTACTTGTAATGATTTTTAATATTGATTCAGTTCATTTGTAGCTAAAATAGACATTCAAAACTTGTGCATTAAAACTTTCAATATTGGGGGCCAATTTTGTCCCTTATCATACCTAGTCCTTTATTCACTAAAACTTTATCAAAAGTTCACTGAAATTTGTTTTATGAAATTTTGCCAAATATCTAGAGTACAGTTTGTTTTCTAAAAGTCAGTGATTGTCACATTTTCACTCAGTTTAATTCTTTATATATTCTCCAAATCTCAACCATGGTAATCACCATGGTCAAACATGGTCTACAAAGTTTGACCATGGTCAAAAATAGTTTACCATCATTATCAAATATGACCATGGTCAAAGATGGATAAAACCATGGTATTTGATGGTCTACCATGGTAGTTAATGGTTGGCAATCAAAAACCATGGTGACCATGGTTTAGGTGACCGTGGTAAACCATGGTCTCCTTTTCGCCTGGGGAGCTACTAGTACCATATTCTTTGGTTTGACCCAGCTGGGATTGAACTCATGATCTCCTGTCAGCTATTATAATTGCAAGCGAACAATTGTGCAAGAGAAAAAATGTTACTTACAGTGACAGCAAAATAGATGTTTTTAACTGCAGTCAGTGAATGATGAGTGGTGAAATTAATTCTTAAAGAGGCACTACCTATATCTACGCGATTTTTAATGTAACATATTAAATACTCAATATTACTGCATTTATTTGTATACAAAGCTATTTTATGAGTATTCTAAGAAGAAACATGGTTCGTATTCCAATTATTAAATTATTAATTATGATCAAAACAATATCTTGAATAAAATGCTGCCCAGCGTTTATTCCTGTCAGAGAACTACGAGTTTTTACGATTTTCTCGGACATGCCCAATGCGATTACAAACTATTCGGGCAGTTCCGATAGTAAACGAATTGATCGGAACTCTTCGCCAATCCGACGAGGCAGTTCCGATTGTAAACGAATAAGATCGGAAAATCTCCGCAATCGGCTTGTCTAAAACAATTACGAATACAATTTCAAAAATCCGATCTTTTCAATCCTGTTTTTCCCCAGCAAAACGCATATTACATGGGGTGAAATTTTTGCCATTTACCTTTTTCATAGTCCTCTTTATAATTAAGTAAAGTTTATATGAATTGGTGGACAAAAAGATATAGGTAGTGAAATATTGTACAAGGTAGAGCACCTATTTTCATAGTTTCCATTATATGGCGTTTACCCCACCGCAAAATGATGCGATTATGATGGTATTCACCGTAAAGTAACGAAACAATGGACCACATAAAAATATTTTTTAATCACGTTTCAACATTAAAGTTTTTTATTGAATATGTGCATCTGTATCATAGAAAATGTCATAATTTACAACTTTTTCCAATGATAAAGTATTTACAATTTCATTTGATGGTGTTTATCTTTGTTTTCCTGTTTGTACTTAGTCGCACAATCCTGTCATTCATCAGGATCATTATTCCATATGATTCTTCCAGATGTTGTGAATATTTAATTACCTTGAGACTGAGATAGGCTGGAACCCGACCATTTTAATACTTGAGAGAAGCATTTTATCAGCATAAATTGTTTAATGGCATTGGTAACTATTGCATGCTTGATGAAACACAGTCATTTATTTCCATGGTCAGTTACAAAAACCGAGATGGCTGCCATCTGACCTTCTTTCCTAAACTGTTTTTATTTAATAATTAAAAAAATAATTAATGAGGGTTGCAGTTGTATTGTTGATAAACAGTTTCACGCAAATACTGGTTTACCATATTTATTAAGTCTATTTTAAATTTAATTGTTCATTTTAAAAAACATTGTCAGTTAATTACTATCCAAACTGTAATATCAAGCAACAGGTAAAATGGTGTTCTCTATGTATGGTATTCTCTATGTATGGTGTTCTCTATGTATTGGTAACTGTCTGCAGAGTTATTTCAAAGTTTGATTTGGCACTACGTTTTTAAAAAATAATTTAATTGGTTGACATAAATGACCTGTGCTGCAGAATTTTTGAGTGGGCATGGCTCTTATGCTGTCTGTTTCGAATTAAGTGTATCCAAAAACTTCCATAGAATGCTCCACAGTGCATTGTGTACAGCTTATGACAACTCTAGAATTATTGATTGGTCTATTAAAAATTCACGAGTTCCTGATAAAATGTGCAATGAACGTCAAGTTTCATCTGTAAGTACTTATGATTTCTCCACACTATATACAACTTTACTTTATTAAAGACAAGATTGTTGTTTTTATTTGAAAGACTTCTGCTACAAAAAATATTTATTTGGCCTGTAACAATAATAAACTGTTTTTTTACTAACATTTAGACAATTACACTATGTGGACTTGGAACTACTGTTTAAAGAAAATTGTTCATATCCCTATGGGTACTTACTATTTGTTGATATCCCTATGGGTTTTTACTTATAATGCACCTTTCTGTAATATTTGTAGCCTTTGTATAACTCAAAAGCTACTCTTAGCATACATTTCCAAAAACATTTGCAAAATTTTATTACCATAACCCTGATCTGATTTTAAAACATAAAAGTAAGCTGAGAACTCTTCTGTGCCAAGGGCTATCGCAACCTGACTTTTATGATGACGGGATTTACAAACTCCGTAAAATCCTTGGTCATGCTCACTTTCATACAATCATTATTAAACATGTTAAAAAGTTTATCAATATTGAAAAGAGGTTACGACACAATATTTTTTCATTGCACTGCATGTTTAGTGGTTGACCGTTTACAGTTCGCCGCTATGCTTTCCTCTTTGTGTAATCGGGCAGATTGTGAACCCTATGATGACATCTACCTAAATCATGACAGGACGGTAACGTTTGATGTTTGTCTCCAATCTTGCCTTGTCGATGCCCTTAATAGTTTATTCTCTTGTGTCTCTCTGACTTCTGCCAAGTCACTGAGAACTTGCTTTGTGGCTTTCTTTTTTTGTATTTATATATACATGATCATTTTTTATGCTGCCAAGTTTGTTAGAGGATAAGCCTGTCTGGGAATTCTTTATTTACACTGTTCCATTCTGATGGGATGTCTAGGGTGTTGCACCCTTAAGAAGCTGTTTAAACAAGAGGCCTTTTTTGCCACTGACCCTTCCAAGGCGGTAGCCTTATTGTCAACCCTTTCATTTTTGTGATGTCACATACCTTGTCTTTTATAAATCATTGTATCTGTGTGTGTTTTTGGTTGACTGTGATTATTTCCTAATCGATATTTGTATCTACTTTTAAAGAAAATTGGGGAAGCATTCCTCCTGGACCCCACTAGAACTTACGCGCACTTCATACAGCTCTTCTTATAGCCCTGCAAACCCTCATGAAAATATAGTGTCTGACTTATGGCTGAATCACTCTCTGAAATTTAACTGAACATTGCCTGATTCTTGGCTGAACAGACGTTATTTGGCATTTATTTGGCCTTGTCTGAATAATTAGTTAAATTGGAACATGTTCAGACAAAAAAATTCAGGCTGAATTGGTCTGAATTTTATCTGACCATTTGCTGATTTTTTGGTATGATCGTGTCTGAATAATTACTTAAATTGGAATGTATGCAGACAATCTTCAGGGTTTATTCAGACTAAATTCAGACTGAAAAGTGTCTGAAGTCTGAATCTGTCACATTTTCAAAAAGATTCAGAAAATGGTACAGACACTATTCAGACTTCCATTCTAAAAAGTTGCTTAAATTGGAACATATTAATTCAGAAAAAGACTTGGCTCAGACAATTTTGGATCCCAAAAATAATAGAGAAAGGTTTCCTATATAGAAATTAAAGATAGTATTACTTATAAGGTTAGAATGACCGAGAAGAATGATCACAATAGCTCAAGAACAATTCACTAATTTAACCTAAATAACAGCTCAAGAACAATTCATTAATTGAACCTTCAGTCTACCACTTATAAGAGGGCCTGGTCATACTTGGTGAAATGTTGCATTATAATGATACTTAAGTGAAATATTATCTGCAGTGCTGAATACCATTTTTCTGTCGACAACAAAAAAAACAAGGTGAAATCCGCAAAAACATATGACAACAGGGGTTTCATTTTAAAATACTGTTTCTACTGACTACATTAAAAATTTCCTCTTTCAAGTACAACTATTAAATGTATAAGATGTTTTGATACAATAACTAATTGAAGTATAATCACAAAACACTTACTTTTAATCTTTAAATAGTGCAAGGATAATCTACAGTTGATGCCATTTTCTCGCCAAAATTTCAAGATAGTGTTTGCACTCTTTGTCAGAATCACACTCATGCGGGTGTCATAGTAAAACAATCCATTTTTTTCCTTTCCAAACTCCTAAACTAATCAATAAAACTTGCTACACATATCAAGGTAGTGGTCATGTGGTGTCTTTATATATATATATATAAATACTTTCTTACATCTATATATGAGCCGAGACACGCGAAATTGACCCTTTAGACAAAATTGTGACATTTTATGTTTTTTGATGATTATGAATCTCGGTGATTTTCTCTTTAAAATTCTCTTTATTTCGTGTTGATATCTTAATTAAAATGATTTATCTCAATTTGAAAATTAAAGATTGTACTCGCCATTAATTTTGACGTTGACGTTAGCGTCTTGGACGACGTCGTTGATCAAATAACACCAACAAATATAAACAGTTACCATTTTCTATAGCATCAACTATTTATATTAAGAAAACATATTCCCTATGATATAATAACTAGGTAAAACACGGAAGTGATTAGAAATTTGTCGTCTGAACGTCCAAAGGGACTTTTCGTGTGTTGCGGCTCATATATATTTGGCAATTTTGTGGGAACAAGTGTTGTTGTTTTTAATTCCTGACCAAAATTCAAATATTGTTAATATAGTGCTGCTTTTTATTAATTAGTGTAACAGTCATGTTCAATACCATGGATGCAAGCCTAATATAAGTCATATCCTTTAAATCATGCTCATGAACCTGAAGTCTTAACTAGTGTTTAACATTCTTTAAAACTATGGTCACCAGCTCAACCATGGTCATTAGGATTATAGTCAACCATGGTAGTCCTAAAAAAATCATGCTTTTTAACTATGGTTTTAAAATATAACCATGGTTTTGAACATTGGTCAGAATCTTAACCATAGTCATCAATATTGACCATGATCCGAGAACATGGTTGACCATGGTTATCAACTTGACCTAGGTGCTTAAAAACTATGGTTTTGAAATTAACCATTGAAGTCAAAAGGACTGCGAACCATGGTTCAACCATGGTTGACCTTGCTTAGCACACCATAGAGGAAATTGAAAAAGGTTTGTTTAATTAATGAAGATGAAATCTGCACATTTCAGACTTTAGGTGGCTCATTCATTCAAAATCTGGACAGTTTTGACAGTTCCGATTATTTTTTTAGCCAAAGTAAGCATTTGAAGAAAGCAAAAAAAGGTTTTCTAATTATAGATAAAGTAAAATTTATTTGTAAGGATCTTTTTTTATTTTTGAAGTCTGAACATTTAAGACCTTAAGATGTTTCTTTACCTTAACACAGACAGATTCAGACTTTATATAATAACATATCTAAGTCTGAAAAGTTCAGAATGTGTTCAGTTTATATTCATAAGATGTATAATCTGAAATTGTCTGAATCACATCTGCAAGAGTTCTGAATCTTTTTCTGAACTGTTCAGAAAGTGTTCAGTTCATATTCAGAAGATGTATAATCTGAAATTGTCTGTATCACTTGTGAAGAGTTCTGAATCTTCTTAACTGTTCAGAAAGTGTTCAGTTCATATCCAGAAGATGTATAATCTGAAATTGTCTGAATCACTTGTGAAGAGTTCTGAATCTTCTTAACTGTTCAGAAAGTGTTCAGTTCATATCCAGAAGATGTATAATCTAAAATTGTCTGAATCACATCTGAGAGTTCTGAATCTTTTTCTGAACTGTTCAGAAAGTGTTCAGTTCATATTCAGAAGATGTATAATCTGAAATTGTCTGAATCACTTGTGAAGAGTTCTGAATCTTCTTAACTGTTCAGAAAGTGTTCAGTTCATATCCAGAAGATGTATAATCTGAAATTGTCTGAATCACATCTGAAGAGTTCTGATTCTTTTTCTGAACTGTTCAGATGCTGTTCTGCTATGTTCATGCAGCAATTGTTCAGACAGTTATCAGAACAGTGAGTTTATGTTCAGCCAAAGTTCAGATGGTAATTTTGTGTTCAGACAGATTCAGACAGACAGTGCTCAGACATGATTCAGAAAGTTTCAGATAAAATTCAGAAATCATGGTTCATGTGGGAATGGTAGAAGCATTTTATGACATCCCCCTTAGGTATTCATGCAATATGTCTTCTGTCAGTCTTGAGTCGAAGGTCTATAATACTGTACAGAGTAATTAGCGAATGTAGTGGATGTAATCAGGGAAGAAACTGGTATTGATTTAAAGAAACTGGTATTGATTTCACATTGGAATTATTGTCTGTCTTTGACATCAGGACATGTGAGTGCTTCAGCATTAATAAGCTTCCGTTGTAGTGCATATCTAGATAACTTACATATTTACTGTTGTTGGGGCTTGCATGGTGCACCAACATTGATTTGCTTGGTGTATATTTTTTGAAAATGATGGCTGAGTATTAAAAAAATTCGCGTCCGCTTTAAACCAGGATTTTGCGCTTTGTTGAATTTTCAGCAAACACTTTTATTGATATCATCAAAAAACATCGCAGTTAGTGGTATTATCTTCGAGAGTTAGTTTATAGGAGTTAGTTTATAGGAGTTAGTTTAAATGTCTTTCAGGGTCATCTCACATCCTCACCTCATCATCATTAAGAACCTATTTTCCAAACGTTTTATTGGGCCATCTTACTCATAGTGCCTCCTCATCTGATACAAAACTGAACAACACCATTATCTCCAGCAGTTGTTGTCTAACAATGATTTACAGTTATCTATAAAACATCTCTCTGCTATTCTTGACCTCACATTTCACTTCCTTTCCTTTATCAAGACCTCCCTGTCACAAGTGATATAATACCTTAAAGGATCCTTAGATGTTAATAAACTATGGACATGAACCAAATTTAAATGTATTCCTCTAAAAACATTATTACTAAAAAATGGTTTTATTGTGTTGGAAAAATTAAGACACTGAAAGTTTTATCATAAACTTCATAAGGCCATAATAAAGTAATTGCTAGATTCTCATCCCCGCCCTCTCCCGTTTTTTATGCCGCCTCGGTAATTTTTATTTCTTCAAAAAAAAAAATAAAAAAAAAAAAAAATAAAAAAAATTGCTGAAAGTATGAAAGACTATTAAAAATGTGTTTTCAACCTTGGAAATTCTCGGTGGTATGTTTTACTATTTTTGCCTTGTGCCAAAGCCATTTTTCATTTGTCGTATAAAATCAAAAATCAAAAATCAAATTTCACCTCCCGCCCCTATTTTGAAACAAATTTGGATGAGCAAGTAGCAATTTATTATGGCCTAAACTTCATTTTTCGACTTTTACACCTACTTCTAACTAATTGAACTTATTTGAGGTTTCCTTATTTTCTTCTGTCCCAGCAACAAGGAGTTAACATGGGAAAAACCCTATCAAACATGTATTTAGGCTGTAAAATACTTATTTCTCGACTGATATTCAAATCTAAGGTATTTGTAATTACTACTTAAAGAGGCACTACCTATATCTACGCGATTTTTAATGTAAAATATTAAATACTCAATATTACTGCATTTATATGTATGCAAAGCTATTTTATGAGTATTCTAAGAAGCAACAAGGTTCGTATTCCAGTTCTGTAAATTATTAATTATGATCAAAACAATATCTTGAATAAAATGCTGCCCAGCCGTTTATTCCTGCCGGAGAACTACGAATTTTTACGATTTTATCGGACATACGCAATGCCATTCAGTTGAACGAAAACAAACTACTCCGGGCAGTTCCGATAGTAAACGAATCGATCGCAACTTGTCGCCAATCCGACGAGGCAGTTCCGATTGTAAACGAATAAGATCGGAAAATCTCCGTAATTGGCTTGTCTAAAGCAATTACGAATACAATTTCAAAAATCCGATCTTTTCTATCCTGTTTTTCCCCGGCAAAACGCATATTACATGGGGTGAAATTATTGCCGTTTACCTTTTTCATAGTCCTCTTTACAATTAAGTAAAGTTTATATCAATTGGTGGACAAAAAGATATAGGTAGAGCATCTTTAATGTTCCCCGGCCATGTTTTGTTTCATGAATATGTTTATGTTTATTTAAATCGAAATCAAGACACAACGATAGATATTTACAATTCACACATTGCAATATCTGTGAAAAACGAGAATAAGATTTTATTTGATGACGTACAAAACTTTGAACATGTAAATTAATCCACAGGTAAATGTATTTATCAATTATCTGGCAATAGTTGTGCAGTTATACAATTCAGATTTACCTCATTTCCCCGTGCAGTCACGCAATGGTACGTCATGCAGATAATACTTACTTAGTAGCTGTTTTAAATATATGTTTACTCTGGGACAATCAAAAAATGTTCATATGATGTTTTATAAGAGTTAAATGTGTTAATTGATGATACTACAAAAAAGCTGACCTTTAAAATGCAGTTCCAAAAATCATTGATCTGAATAAATACACCGAACATCCGCTTCACATGTGGGAGGTTGTGGGTTCTGGCCCCAGCTGGTTCATACCGAAGACTTCATAAAAATGGTACAAGTAGCTCCTTTGTTTGACTTTTATCATATAAAGGGTCCACATTAAATCCCATGCAAACATAGTGTTATATTTTGCAAAATAACATAACAACAAGCCTGCAAAATGAATCATTGTTCTCCCATTCAGGTTGACATAATGCAAATTAAGTATAAATATCAACTGTTCATTCCAATTTATTTTCAAGGAGGAATGATTTCTTTTGTTCATAAATACATGTACCCTGGAAAATGTTATTATAAAAGTTGCTTCACAATCAAATGTATTAATTATTTGCAATGGGCTTTTTCAGAGGCATAATATACCGTAATTCCCCAAATAGTAGCGCCTGGTCGCTATGCAAAGCGCAAAGGGGGCACTCTTTTTATGGTTCAAATTTCTTCTATGTCTTTCCCCTCCTTTCCCGATTGTTTCCTGACACAATTACTGTACGGCAATCTTTTACTATGACAGCGGCATTGGCTAAACCTAAGCCCGACTGTATACTGAGTATATCGCTGTCATCACTCTCTATCTGTATGATACACATTTCCACCAAAATAAGTATAAAAGTCAAACAGGAAATGCAGCTTTCACAGAACACCATTACGTGGTCCCGACTTAATCCCATGAAGCGTTTGGAAATCTTATATTAGCAGGATTTTATAACGGATTTATCGACAATAAAACAAGTTGAAAAACATTTTTTACTGTAAAAATGTGCTAACCTGTTTAAAATTAACAGTAAATGTTTTAATTTTACAATACGCAAACTGTTTAAGCCAAAATTAATGTTTTATTTCATACCCCAGCCACCCCCGTTTTCGCTTCTTGGAGAATGGGTCAGATGGGTATGAAAGTTAATACTCGGACCACTTAATGAGTAAACTTGACAATTACAACACTGGTTGGTTGGTATGAATTAAAGGGACACTGTCCGTAACCTTTAGCTTATAAAGCACACACTAATTATGTTCGCACACATTACACAATAAACATTACTGAATATTTACTAATTAAAACAGGATTGTTTGACGGAATTCAATCGCAGTACAAAAAAAAGAGAAACCATTTCGGGTGTTTGAACTCGCAGCCCAAACTAAAATTACACTCGCGGTAATAATTGTGAACATAAAGTGGTCGACCTAGCTCCCAACTGAGCTAAGCGGGCTATACATATTACGCACTAAATACTATGGTCAAAACCTAATGCGCTAATGGAAGTCACGTGATCGCAGAAAAGGTAAATACGGTTGGTCCCACTTTATTAGCTCGACTATTCGTTGGTGTTGGCGTCGGCGTCCCACATTCAGGTTTGCGTGTAAGCTGTGTTTACAAGTCTATATCTCTTACATTTCTTATCCTAGCACAACCAAATTTGGCCATGGGCTTCCTTATAGCATTATTTTAAGGACTGGCTAAGCAATTTTGGTTCCTGTAACCCATGGGCTCCCACGGAACCCAAATTATGATAGCCAATAAAATGTGTCCCATTTCACATCAAATTTTGCGTGTAAGCTGTGTTTACAAGTCTATATCTCTTACAATTCTTACCCTAGCACAAAATTTGTCCATTAGCTTCCTTATAGCATTATCTTAAGGGCTGCTTAAGTAATTTTGGTTCCTGTAACCCCTGGGCTCCCATGGAACCCAAATTCTGATAGCCCTTAAAATGTGTGTTTCACATCACATTTTGTGTGTAAGCTGTGTTTACAGGTCTATATCTCTTACATTTCTTGTCCTAGCTGAACTAAATTTTGGAATTGGTTTCCTTATAGTATGTTGTAAAGGGTTGGATAAGTAATTTTGTCTTTTGCAAATTCTGGGCTCCCATAGAACCGAAATTGTGATGGCCCATAAAATGTGCAATAAAGGCAGATCTAGGTTTGCATGTAAGCATGTATATATCTATAATTTTTATAGATAGGCATGGGCTCACTCCTCTACCACCCCCCCTCCCCCCTCCCCCTCCCCCCCTCCCCCTCTACCCCGCCCCTACTTTTTTTTTTTTTTTTTTTTTTACATATTTCTGTGTTGCTTTTGTCAATTCCTACACATATATGTTGCAACACCCCCCCCCCCCCCCCCCCCCCGCCTCTTACCCCATCACACACCACCCACCATGCCCCACACTTGATTTTTTTTTTTTTACATATTTCTGTGATGCTTTTGTCAATTCTTACACATATATGTTGCAACCCTCCCTGCACCCACCACTCCCCTTCCAACCCACTCCTGCCTCTCCCCCCGGCTCCCCCCCACCCACTTGAAGCTTTTTGTTTTTTTTACATATTTCTTTGTTGTTTAAGTCAATTCTGACACATATATGTTGCCCCCTCCCCCTGCCCCCAACCCACTCCCGCCTCTCCCCCGCTCTCCCACAGCTCTCCCCCACACCCCAACCCCACTTGAAACTATTTTTTTTTTTACATATTTCTTTGTTGTTTAAGTCAATTCTTACACATATATGTTGCCCCCCCCCCCCCACCCCAACTATCCCCGCCTCTCACCCCCCCCCCCCCAACCCCCCACCCCCACCCCCCTACACCACACTAGACTTTTTTTTTTTTACATATTTCTTTGTTGTTTTAGTCAATTCTTACACATATATGTTACACTCTCTCCCCCCCCCCCCCGCCCCCAACTCACTCCCACCTCTCCCCTCACCCCCTGCCTCTCACCCTCACCCCCTGCCTCTCACCCTACCCCACTTGAATTTTTTTTTTTTTTTTTTACATATTTCTTTGTTGTTTTAGTCAATTCTTACACTTGTTGCCCTCCCCACCCCACACCTCTACCCCATCCCACTCCAACTCGATATTTAAAAAAAAAAAAAATCTTCATATTTTTGTGTTGTTTTGGTGAATTATTACATAGCTTCTTACACATATATGTTGCTCTCACCACCCCCCACTCCCCCCCACCATCCACTCCCGCCTCTCTCCCACCCCCACCCCGCACCCAACTCAAAACTCGATATATTTTTTTTTTTTTTTTTTTTACATATTTCTGTGTAGTTTTGGTCAGTTCTTACACATACCGGTAGTTATGTTGTGCTCCCAACCCCACCCCACATTGTTGTAGCCTTGTTTTCTGATGGTATATACTAGCTATAAAATTTATTATTCTCCGAAAAATCGAATAGTCGAGCTGCGCTGTTCTCCGACAGCTCTTGTTTACAAATAATAATTTAAGTTTCTTTTTTTTTCAAACTCACGAATGTATTACTACAGACTTCTTAGTGTCTATGCTCATGTTTTCATGTATATATTTCACTGAATAAAAGTCAGACAGTTATTTGGTTATGCTCCATATCTGCTTACTTACGGACAGTGTCCCTTTAAATAATAGTAAAAGATAAATTATAAAATAGTAAATTAAAAGAAAGAAGATAAAAATAAAAGCGGTAATTTGTATTGATGATGACAGCGCTTTAAGGTTTATGTCATAGACCATACCAGTGTCGTAGTAAAAACGCCCATAATCAAATCCATTAGCGCTAGAGACGAAAAATTTGTGTTTTAACTTTTGGATTTTTGAAGAAGGTAATGTTTCTTAAAACAGGTGAGGGCACTTCTATTAGGGAAGGCGCTACTAATAGGGGAAATAAGGTAGGTATTCGCTTAAAGAGCTCAACTTGGCTCTATATAAAAGTATTGGCAAACGAAAAACATAACGTTGTCCGAGTAATTTGCCATGTCAACAAGCAACAACTCGTGTCCCATAGTCAATAAATAAAATACTGATCCTGAAATTGTTTCATATTTTTTGTTAGGGCGTCTATTTTGGATCCGTAAACATATTGAAATAATCACGAATTACGTTGATATGCATTTCAACAAATAACTGTAGTGTCCAAGTACCATTAAGTTTAGGTCTTTTTGTTCGAGTAAGTGTTTAGATTGCTTCAACATGAGCCCCAGGCAACAGAAAAATAATTGCGTGTTTTTCCCCTTAGAACAATAAATTCTACTTACCAGCCCACACAAAACACATAATGGTATTATCACAGCCAAAACAATAAATATAACAGCTTTGCTTGGAATAAAAATGGATTAACAATAAGGTCATAATGCTTTTATGCATCACAATTTTAGTCAAAGATTCTGTAAGTCAGTAAATTCTTTTATTATCCATTGTTAGACAGAATTAGCCTATATTATCTGCGATGCTTGCTGTTTCAAGACAAACGTCTAGAACCTTCCTTTTAAATATTTTATGATGCGGCATCCATTTTACCAAGATTCTGGTATCGTTTCTGATTGGCTGAAACAGACGCACCTTCTATCCAAGATATACAAAATGGCAGAAAAACAATAAATTAATAAATAAAGACGGAAACTTTAACATAAGAACAAATGAAATGTGGATGGTCAAAAATACTAAATTACAGATATGTGTTTCCGGTTCTTTTCTGCGCAAAGGGTCAAGACATTTGTATTTACAATCAAGCATAGAAGATGATCTAGACTAAGACAGAATATACTTTACTAAATGTCAAATGGAGGTATAATATACTGAAACCAAAATTAAGCGCATTGAACTAAACGTTTGATAACTTCGAGATTATTATCTGCTTGAGTTCAATACTTCGCGATTATTATCTGCTTGAGTTCAATAATGTAGTCCGTGGTGCCACTGAGTTTCGTCGGTTTGTTCTTAGGAAATCACTTCCCCTTAGCCTCGTCCGTCGGATGGGGACGTAAACCAGGCGGTCCCGTGTATCAGTCTATCCTCCGAGCACGTTAAAGAACCATAGGAATCTATTCGATAATAAGAGTAGGGCACGGTTCCCAGATTCCTATGTATCCTGCCTCTCTCCCTGGGGCGGCTCTAAATAACCTATATTGTGTTGATGAGCCGTTAAACATTATTTACATTCATTGATCAGATTCCAAGCATAAATCTAGGAAATGAAGGTGTAAAGCATCTGAACATCATTTACTGTTTAAAATATAAAGTAAGACTTAGTGAACATGGCAGTAATAGGAACATGAACACTAGTCTTGTTGTTTAGTGTTGATACTTGGAAATAATGATCACTTTACATTTTCTGAAAGTCCTGGTTGGTTTGAATCTATTTTTACTGTCAGTCTTGAAACCTCAGATGTATACCTTTCATTGACATGCTCTATAAAAATGCACCGCGACTGTTCTAACATAAAAACTTATGTTGGCTTTTGCATGTTTAAAGGGACACATGGCAATCTTGAGTTTTATTCAAACATTACAATTTGCTCCTCGATTTAGTTATTCTGAGTCATTTTGACTTTAAAACTGCTTGCATATAATTAAATAAAAAAATGAGATTTTAATTTTCTTCGTTATTTTACCAATTTTTAGCTCGACTATTCGAAGAATAAGAGAGCTTATGTAATCACCCCGGCGTCGGCGTTGGCGTCGGCGTTGGCGTCGGCGTCCCACATCAAGGTTTGCGTGTAAGCTGTGTTTACAAGTCTATATCTCTTACATTTCTTATCCTAGCACAACCAAATTTGTTCATGGGCTTCCTTATAGCATTTTGGTTCCTGTAACCAATGGACACCTATGGAACCCAAATTATGATAGCCCATAAAATGTGCCCCATTTCACATCAAATTTTGCGTGTAAGCTGTGTTTACAAGTCTATATCTCTTACCATTCTTACCCTAGCACAACCAAATTTGGCCATTAGCTTTCTTATAGCATTATCATAAGGGCTGCTTAAGTATTTTTGGTTCCTGTAACCCTTGGGCTCCCATGGAACCCAAATTCTGATAGCCCTTAAAATATGTCTGTTTCTCATCAAATTTTGCGTGTAAACTGTGTTTACAGGTCTATATCTCTTACATTTCTTGTCCTAGATAAACTAAATTTTGGAATTGGTTTCCTTATAGTATGTTGTAAAGGGTTGGATAAGTAATTTTGTCTTCTGCAAATTCTGGGCTCCCATGGAACCCAAATTGTGATGGCCTATAAAATGTGAAATAAAGAAATAAAGGCAGATTTAGGTTTGCATGTAAGCATGTATATATCTATAATTTTGGTTTGGGATTTGTTATAGGATTATGCATGTTATTACTTCACCCATATTGGGGCATGGGCTCCCTCCTCCCCCCCCCACCCCAACTTTTTGTTTTGTTGTTGTTGTTTTTTACATTTTTGTCTTGTTTTAATCAATTCTTACACATATGTTGCAATACTTCCTGCCCGCCTTTTTTTTTATTTTTTTACATATTTCTTTGTTGTTTTAGTCAATTCTTACACATATATGTTGCCCCCTCCCCCCTACCCACTCCCGCCTCTCACCCACGCTCCCTCCCACCTCCCCACCCCCACTTGAAACTATTTTTTTTTTAACATATTTCTGTGTTGCTTTTGTCAATTCTTACACATATATGTTGCTGCCCCCCCCCCCACCTCTCACCACCCCTCCAGCCCCCCCCCCCCACCCACCCCCACTTGAAACTTTTTTTTTTTTACATATTTATTTGCTGTTTTAGTCAATTCTTACACATATATGTTGCCCCCTCCCCCCTACTCCCCAACCCACTCCCGCCTCTCACCCACACTCCCTCCCCCCCTCCCCCCCTCCCCACCCCCACTTGAAACAATTTTTTTTTTACATATTTCTGTGTTGCTTTTGTCAATTCTTATACATATATGTTGCCCCCTCCCCCCCCCCCCCACCCCCAACTACCCCCGCCTCTCATCCCCCCACCCCCACCCCCACCCCCCTACAGCACACTAGAATTTTTTTATTTATTTTTTTACATATTTCTTTGTTGTTTTAGTCAATTCTTACACATATATGTTGCACCCCCCCCCCCCCCCCCCCCCACCCCCCCCCACTTGAAACTTTATTTTTTTTTACATATTTCTTTGTTGTTTTAGTCAATTCTTACACATGTATGTTGCACCCTACCCCCTTGCCCCCTCCCCCCCACCCCAACTACCCCCACCTCTCATCCCCCACCCCCACCCCCCCTACAGCACACTAGAATTTTTTTTTTTTTTTTTTTACATATTTCTTTGTTGTTTTAGTCAATTCTTACACATATATGTTGCACCCCCCCCCCCCCCCCCCCCCCCCCCCACTTGAAACTTTATTTTTTTTTACATATTTCTTTGTTGTTTTAGTCAATTCTTACACATGTATGTTGCTGCCCCCCCCCACCTCTCACCACCCCTCCAGCCCCCCCCCCCCACCCACCCCCACTTGAAACTTTTTTTTTTTTACATATTTATTTGCTGTTTTAGTCAATTCTTACACATATATGTTGCCCCCTCCCCCCTACTCCCCAACCCACTCCCCGCCTCTCACCCACACTCCCTCCCCCCCCTCCCCACCCCCACTTGAAACAATTTTTTTTTTACATATTTCTGTGTTGCTTTTGTCAATTCTTATACATATATGTTGCCCCCCTCCCCCCCCACCCCAACTACCCCCGCCTCTCATCTTCCCACCCCACCCCCACCCCCCCTACAGCACACTAGAATTTTTTTTATTTATTTTTTTACATATTTCTTTGTTGTTTTAGTCAATTCTTACACATATATGTTGCACCCCCCCCCCCCCCCCCCCCCCCCCCCCACTTGAAACTTTATTTTTTTTTACATATTTCTTTGTTGTTTTAGTCAATTCTTACACATGTATGTTGCACCCTACCCCCTTGCCCCCTCCCCCCCACCCCAACTACCCCCGCCTCTCATCCCCCACCCCCACCCCCCTACAGCACACTAGAATTTTTTTATTTTTTTTTTTACATATTTCTTTGTTGTTTTAGTCAATTCTTACACATATATGTTGACCCCCCCCCCCCCCCCCCCCCCCCACTTGAAACTTTATTTTTTTTTTACATATTTCTTTGTTGTTTTAGTCAATTCTTACACATGTATGTTGCACCCTACCCCCTGCCCTCCCCCCCCCCCCCCCCCCCCCCCCCCCCCCGCCTCTCCACACCGCTCCTACACCCCCATTTTTTTATTTTTTTACATATTTCTGTGTAGTTTTGGTCAATTCTTACACATAGTTACGTTGTGCTACCAACCCCACTCCACCCCACATTGTTATAGCCTTGTTTTCTGATGGTATATACTAGCTATAATTTATTATTCTCTGAAAAATCGAATAGTCGAGCTGCGCTGTTCTCCGACAGCTCTTGTTTTAATATATTATTGTTGCAATATTATAAAAAGATAGTAATATATAAAAAAAAATTGCTTTGGACTATTCTCTTAATTAATATTAATGATTGAACAAATGCAAGTTAAGAGAAAAACTAACGGGACGCCGCGAGTTTTTAAAAAATCAAGATTGCTGTGTGTCCCTTTAACACATGATAATTACGCAGATTTCATGAAACTGGTAAAGAAGCAAAATAATAATAAGCGAATACAATGATGCTCTACATATTGCCTAGATAAAGCCTGCGTTATATCAAAATCATACCGGTGTTAGAGTTGATTATGCAGTTATGAGACTTATTGGACCTTCGCCTCTCACCACTGCGGGTTCGAATCCCACTGGGAACTCGACCTGTAAGTGAGGAAGTGTCGATTCTTACGGATGGCGGGAGGTGTACAGTACCGGAAAAGTGGGATTGGACATAATTTTATTCCATAACATTTAACACTTGTGTGATCATTTTTGATTTGATACAAACTGTTTGGAATACGGTAAACAATGTAACATCGATGAAATCTACACAATAAGATGAATCTGAGTAACCACTATCAAAATTTATTAAGTTTGACAATTAAATATGACATTTAGAGATTATTGCACCTCGCACAAAATCCTAGGAATTTCATTGGATTCGAGCGGTCACATGGTGACCCCCTATTATTCTATAGTGGGTCAGTAGATTTCATAGAGGGTCACTAAAACAATTTGAACTTAACAAATCCGATTCAGAGTTTAAATTATTTGCAAATAGTTCTTTAAGGTGTTAGTAACAAACATAATAAGTAAATTAATAATGGTTTTTAAACTGTACCGGTGGTGACGTCAACGCTATGACGTCAAACTGCGCGAACGTCTCAGTGACGTTGACGCTCCATTAAAATGGGTTAAATATCGGGTTTTGCCTTAAAAAAGGTGCTCGATGCAATAAATCAGTTATTGGGTTAAAATGTTACTGATCTCTAAAGAAATATGTGGGGTCAGTCAGATATTATTAAGGGGGACTCAGATATTGCCTCGCCTCCTATAAATGTTACTGACCCCACTTATTTCTGTAGAGGGTCAGTCACAAACCCAGTAACTAATAATATTTCCCTGATTTACCAAACAATGATCTAAATACATTATTGAAATAATGCAACTATTATGCATCACGTTGCTACATTGGCTAACGTCTCAAAGTTGCGACCGTAAAAAAAACATTTTACCGTCTGAAAAATATGTGAAGTCACATAACGTTGATACAAACAATGTCATTGGATGACATCAGCAAAATGATGGCATCCGTGAATTTGAGTTTTCATAGAAAAACAAGTGTGTATGTATGATTTCATTTTATATTTGTAGCATTTGAATGGAAAAACATTAGAACCGAGATAACCATGCTAAGATTTTCAAATGCATCGCTGTAAAACGAAATTTCAGACCGTAAAACCACTCACATACCGTCCCAGATTGAAATTGCATGGTTATCTCTTAATTTATTACCTACAGGGTTAAGCTTGAACTCAAAATAGCATGCTTCAGTGTGTTTAATCGTTAATGAAAGCTTTTCTATGAAAAAACATAGAAAGTTAAAACGCAAAAGACTTTGGCATTATACCAAAAATGAACTATTTTATAATGCATTTCATTTTCGTTTCAGTAGACATACCTGTATATATAGATCATACAATATTACCACAGGTATCTTTAACTATCACAATCAGACTTGTATTTCAATGGGGTCTGATGTGGAGAGTATCGAGTGCCTGTGAATCAGACTCCCAGATTAATCGTGCTGCCCATGAAACAGTTCCTGTTCGACTTTTATATCTACTTTCCTTACTGGATTTGAGTTTCTTTTATTAAAGGGTTGATGCATTTTTCTGGAACTAGCTTCATATAAAAGGGCTTTAAAAACCATGGAAAAGGCTGAAAGAATTATCAAAATGTCAGAATTGATTGACAGCAGCGTCTCACGAGGTGAACCATCGATCGAGGTCAGTGGGTGCGGAAATGTCTGTGATGTCACTACCGACTTTGCTTGTCACAAAATGGGGAAACTCTAACCTGTTGTGCAAGGCGTAGTATAGTTTAAGACATTTATTTGCTTTAAACACTATTTATTATCCATTTTCTATATAATGGAAAAGGCGCGATGACGTCATCATTCAAAGATGGCTGCCTCCATTGGAGTCTGTCGTCGGTTAACTTTTACCTCATTAAGACGATAGTGACTTCATTTCTCATCCGATCTTTACCAAACTTTACCAGATTGTTAATACCCATGAAAACTTGGGCAGGTTTGAAAACCAGCCAGATCGAACCATGAGTAACAGCAGAGTTATGGCCCTGGATTTAGTTAAACATGTTATATTTTGCCTCGTTAAGACGATAGGGCCTTTATTTTTCATTCGATCTTTACCAAATTTGAACAGATTGTTAATATCAATGAAAACTCGGGCGCGTTTGAAAACCAGCGAGATCGGACCAGTAACAGCGGAGTTATGGCCCTTGATTTAGTTAAAAATGCTATATTTTGCCTCGTTAAGACGATAAGGCCTCCATTTTTCATCCAATCTTTACCAAACTTTAACAGGTTGTTAATATCAATGAAAGCTAATATAAGATTGAAAAACAGCCAGATCGGACTAGTAACAGTAGAGTCATGGCCCTTAATTTTGTTAAATAATGCTATATTTTGTCTCATTAATATGATATCACTTTGTTCTCTTTGAATGATTTTTTGGCAGAGTTATGGACCTTTAAAGGTTTTTATACACAAACTTTGTCCTGTCTAATTCTCCTGAACCTCTAGCGGATTTCACCGAAACTTTGCAGGGATGATCAGTACCAAGCCCAGTTTTGCTTGTCATTGTTATGTTCTGATTGACAGAATTTTGGCAGAGTTACAGCATTTTAAGGTGTTTGATACACAAATGGACTAGTTCTCCTGAACCCCGGATTTCAACGAAACTTGATAATGATTATAAGTATCAAGCCTAGTTGTGAATTTCGTCACGGTATTGTGGCAGAGTTATGGCCCTTTTAAGGTTTTAATACACAAACTTTTTCCAGACTAGTCTCTTCAGAACTCTTGGCCGACGAGTGGCCGTGTTTCAGCGAATCTTGGCAGGGATGATTAATACCCGTGAGGCCTAGTTGTGTCTGTCATTGCTGTGTTCTGGTTGAATGATTTTTGGCACAGTTATGGTCTTTTTAAGGTTTTAATACACAAACTTTGTCCATACTAATTCTCCTGATCCCCTGGCAAAATTTCAAAGAATCTTGGCAGGGATAAAACAAGCCTAGTTGCGCATTCCGTGGCCATGTTCCAGTTGAATGAATTTTGGCAGAGTTATGACCCCTTAAAGGTTTTAATGCACTAACTATACAGGCTAGTTCTCCTGAACCTCTGGCTGGAGATCAACGAATCTTAGCAGGGATGATCAGTACCAAGCCTAGTTGGGTATGTCATTGCCATGTTCCGGTTGAAGGATTTTTGATAGAGTATGGCCCCTTATACATAAGCTTTTTCTTTAGTCAGTAGAGCGTCCACAGGTCTCTTGGACCTCTTGTTTAAGGTATTTTGATAATTTGTTCAGCTTTTTCCATGGATTTTAAAGCCTATTAAATGAAACTAGTTCTAAAAATAGTGCAACTTCCCCTTTAAGTTTTTTTCTTTGAGTTTGCAATGACAACACAAACCAGTTTAATCAACAGCTCTCTGACAGCTATGTAAGTTATTTTCTTGCAAGGCAATATTTATAACAATCAGCAGAACAGACTACTGTCATTTCAAGAAGTTTGCAAGAATCACTCAACAATCCTTTGTTCAGCTATAGAAGGCAGCCATCTATGTAATGGAGTTCATGACTGCCCATGGTTAAATAAATGTGTTTCATGTGGAATGTGATAATTCCAATATTTGTTAAAATAAAAAGTGACCCAGTCAAATGATATGCAATTTGTGTGGAATAAACTGTATCTCCAGAGTATTAAAACAATTAGGTTCCAGTCAATCTCAGAAACATTCTCAACATCTTGATCAGTGGAAGGCATGATCCCGAAGAATGACGGGATTGGCCGACTATGTATGATTTTTTTGGAAGCCAAAAAATATATGCAACCGAATGAAACCGTTAATACTTGCTACGCGAGAACGCGATGCACAAGATTTTTTATCGCATCTTCTTGCCCAAATATACATGAATAGTGAGTCTGATAGTATTTTTATCACAGCAGATTTTAACGTGTGTACTGGCTCTTTATCTGACATTTTGATATTGATACTATTCCCATAGGAGACCCAATTGATAAATCTATTAACCAGCATGGACATGACCTTTTAGAGGTTTTTAAATGAATCAAAGTGCTGTGTGCTTAATGGTAAATTTGAGAGTAATATTGACAAATTTACATCAATATCCCAGGAAGGTAAAACCATAGTGGGTTATTTGATGTTTTTCATAAGTGCTCTTATTTTCAGATGTAACTGTTCATTCTATTGTTCAAATTCACAATCTGCAGGGTTCCTTGATGAAAGATCTGATTTGTCTGAGTGCGGGACATTAAATGAAGATACATTAAATTATCATGAAGTTAATTGTTCCTTCCCCACCTCACACTGTTTCTAACTGAATAGAATTCCAGAAGATTTTATGATAGTGAGATGTCAAAAACTGCTTTAATATGATACTTGAATTAACCACTGTTGTTGACACCGCTTTTAGCACATATTTAGGCATTAAACAGACCTGTTGGCAAGGTCTATATCAGCTTTCAAAATTCAAAATTACACCTTTAAAAGTCCAGACTCTATTGTGCCCATCGCGTCAGGTATACCTTGACGTGTTCGTTGGCGGACAGACTATAAACCTTAGAATTACACACACACACATATGATATTGATGGCATATAATGAAAGCTTGTGTGACGTCATTATACGAGAAATGAAAGGAAATGTTCCTCAATACAGAGCGTCTAGAAGTGTAAATATTAAATGCCGGAAAACCAGAAAACCATACTTGAACCAAACTCTAACAGAACTTTGGAATGACGTATGTAATAAAGAATGCGAATTTATAAGTTGTAAGCACAACAGAAATACCAAAACAGCTTTACATAGAGACTACATTGAAGCTAGAAAAGTTATTGATAAAACGTTGAGGCATAAGACAGACTGAAATTGAAATTGATGACCTATCTTCCAACAACCCTAATGATTTCTGGGATAAAATAAAACAGCTAGGTCCACAATCTAATAATTCTATTCCCATTGAAGTAGTTGATAGACTCCGTTCTGATCTGCGGAAATGCTTTGACTATATAGATAGAGACATGATGCTGTATAAGTTACTGTTAAATCACATAGATGGTAATATGTATAACTCTATTAGAAGTATATATACTTAGTCTTTATCATGTGTGCGCATTAACAACAAACTAACAGTGGTTTGACTGTAATATGGGCATGAAGAAGAGGATAATGTCTCACCAACACTATTTTCCATATTCGCTAATGACCTTGTGAAAGAGGTCTATGACCTTGACCTGGGTATCGATATTGGTGGTTCAAAACTGTCCATATTAATGTATGCGGATGACATTTGTTTGGCCGGTGTCGCAGTCGGAAAATGTTCTGCAAACTATGCTTGATACCTTACATAAGGGGCGCAAAAAGTGGTGAGTCCTTATAATTACGGACAAATCCAAATTTATGCATTTTCGAAAAGGACGAACTAACCGAACAGTTGACAAATATAAATATCTTGGCGTTATATTTTAAGACAAAAAATTATTTTTCCTACCATTGTGAAGCTCTGGCAAAAGGTGCAGGCCGCGCTTTAGGCAAAATTATTGCAACTGTACATAATTACAAAGATATAGGATTTAAAACGTTTAATAAATTATACGAATCATGCGTTATACCAATCCTAGACTATTGTGCTGCCGTGTGGGGTTTAAACAACCAAACTGAATACTCTGTCTTCGCGATCGTATTATACATCAACCAACGAGATGTTGATTTGGCTGAACAAAGACGCGAGACTGTTACAGATGACCTTCACCTTAATTATTCAGTGACTGACTAGTAAACATACTTATCGTTTGTTGTTCGTAGATTATAAACAATGGTCAGGTTATTGATATATAAATATAAAATATACTCCCTTATACAAAGTTAAAGATTTAATCGTAGCATAGTTCCGCTCCAAACTCTGCCCTATTCACAATTTCGCCATGACGTGTTGATTTTCCCACAATCACCAGATCAGAATGCCACAAAGAACATAATTAATAATATAAACTATAAACCAATGTGTTGAAATTATAAACGGGGTTAAAAACTTGGCCGAACGATCTGCAGTAAAGTACTGCCGCCATGAATTTATTGAACATGTTCATAATTTGTGTGAATAAATCTCTATTAAACCAAAACCATCGAACATTTACTACTGCGCATTTACGATAAATAATATCTGGAAATTAAGCCATCTCAATTACTTTGTAATTACTTTTCATAAATGAACATGCTAAAGTTTCCAATTTTTTTTTCTGAATATCTGATACCACCTGCAGAAAATGACCGCGAAATAGAAAGAAAGAATAATTGGTGTAGCGTACGATTTACACATTCATTAATAACCCAAAAACAGGGCAGCCAAACACAATAAGCAGGGTTGCCAAAATTGTTTATGAAAATTATCAATCCCATTTAAATAAAGGGATTAATGTTGATCAACGACAAATCCCAATATATGGAAAATAATGTTTTACATCTTTCTTAGTAGATCTTTCTTTAGTAGACCTGTACAACTAACTATGGGAACGATTATGGTAAGGAATACGATAAGGAATACTGCCTAAAACAGAGGGGTTTTCTCAACAGGCAATACTCCTTGAATGCTCGTTTGCGCATCACTATATATTATAGGCCAATGAAATTTATTATTGACACTACATGAACTTGTAGGAAAAAGTGGGTGGTCTCTTAACCATCTCATCATCTCATGTATGTCAATTACTTTAATAAATTCTAAAATAATGATGAATGGCTGATTGGTTGAATGGTGGTTTACGTTATTTTCAGTACATTTTAGGCTATATATGATATTTACATCTTTCTTAGTAGATCTGTCTTAGTAGACTGGTAATGATTATGGTAAGGAATACGATAAGGAATAAAACAGAGGGGTTTTTCTCAACAGGCAATACTCCTTGAATGCTCGACCAAACATTTGCGCATCACTATATATAGGCCAGTGAAATTTATTATTGACACTACATGAACTTGTAGGAAAAAGTGGGTGGTCTGCCACTGCTACAAAAAATTGACCGTCATATATAGCCTAAAATGTGCTGAAAATAACGTACACCACCATTCAACCAAACAGCCAACTAATTGGCATACATGATATGATGAGATGGTTAACAGAGCAATATATCATTTTTGCCAACGACCAGTTATTCGCCATGATTTTCTAAGCCTCACATAATAAAGTTGATTTTCGCTTCATACCATCTTTGCAAACTGGTTTAATTTTTTATTTATTTTTTTTTGCATTCACTTGATACTTTCCTTTAAAACAATATAGCATTTAATCTTGATTATACTTCATTTTTCAAGTAGGTGGGACTATTTACGCTCGACTGCGCACGCGTAGAAAGTGGGTATTCCACTTCAAGGAGTTACACGAACTGCATGCACGCACTGTGCTTGCATCCGGTTTGTCTTAACAGAAAATGGATATTCCACTGCATGAAAAGACATTGACAGTAGTGGTTTCTCTTTTACTTTTTGTTATCATTAGAATATTTGCTGATACTATTATAGCGACGGGAAAATAATGTAAATACAATAATTAATTTGCATTTTGTTGCTGTTTATTCGGTTTTAAATGGAAAATCCACGAAGCGCTTTTTTTTCGGCGTTACTGCAGTTTTAAACGCCAGTAGTGAATTGCAAATTTACCATAAAGCACTAACGCGATTCATGGATTATGCCGAAAAATATGTGAAACAATTATTTAATAAATGAGCACTCATGTATAACATACATTGTAAAAGAAAAACACTAACCTTCAATAGTGGCGGCCTCATCCATTTCGATACTACGATTAACTTATAAATTAAATTATTCTAGTGTGCATTCAAGGCAATAATAAATCGCACATGCTGCACGATCTTTCAGTTTTACAAAACCCCACAAGTAACACCAAAGTTATGGGCCTTGAATTATTGAACAATGTGCTAACTTTTTGATGTCGACACTCTAGCACCTACGTTGTTCATCTGATCTTTGCCAAACTTTACCAGATTGTTATGATAGGGCCTTCATTTTGCCGTATTTCAGCAAAACTTTGCAGGGATGATCAGTACCAAGCCTAGTTGTGCATATCATAACCTTGTTCCAGCTGAATGATTTTTGGCAGAGTTATGGCCCTTTAAAGGTTTTAATACACGTAATATGTTGATGGACAAGTTCTGCTGAACCCGGCTGGCCAAATTTCAATCAAACTTGGCAAGGATGATCAGTATTTAACCTAGCTGTCCCCACTAGTTCTCCTGAACATCAGGCGGATTTCAGAGAAACCTTGCAAGGATGATCAGTACAAAGCCTAGTTGTGCATATCATCACCGTGTTCCGGTTGAAAGATTTTTGGCAGAGTTATAATGGCCATTTAAAAGTTTTATTACACAAACTTTGTCCGGACTAGTTCTCCTGAACCCGTGGACAAACTTCAGAGAAACATTGCATGGATGATCAGTAGCAAGCCTAGTTGTGCATATCATCACAGTGTTCCTGTTGAAAGATTTTTGGCAGAGTTATGGCCCTTTAAATGTTTTAATACACAAACTTTGTCCAGACTAGTCTCTTTCGAACTCATGTACAGATTTCAGCAAAATGTTGCAAGGATGATCAGTATCAAGCCTAGCTGTGCATATCGTCGCCGTGTTCTAGTTGAATGATTTTTTTTTGAGCGAGTTATGGCCCTTTAAAAGTTTCTCCTGAACCCCTGACTGGCAAGAATGATCAAGATCAAGCCTAGTTGCACATGTTATTGCCATGTTCCTGTTTAATGATTTTTGACAGAGTTATGGCCTTTTATACACAAACTTTATCCGGACTAGTTTTCCCAAATCTCTGGCTGGATTTCAGTGAAACTTGGCAGGAATGATCAGTACCAAGCCAAGTTGCACATGTCATTGTCGTGTTCCAGATGATTGATATTTGGGGAGTTATGGCTCTTTAAAAGGTTTTAATATACAAATTTTGTCCGGACTAGTTCTCCTAAACCACCATTCGGCTTTCAATGAAACTTGGCTGCGTATATCATTGTCTTGTTCCAGTTGAATGATTTTTGGTGGAGTTATGGCCCTTTAAGGTTTTAATGCATAAGCTTTATCCCGACTACTTATGATCCCCTACCTGGATTTCAATGAAACTTGGTAGGGATGACAATTACCAAGCCTAGTTGCATATATTGTCATCATGTTGCAGTCAAAATATTTTGGCAGGTTTTTGGCCCTATGTAACATGGTTTATGAAAATACTCAATGCTGATTGGCAATTGAGAAGTTTTTGAAAAAGCTATATAAACCTCTGACGTCACGTCCTTCAACTGTTAGATCGTCATTTTAAATGATTTTAAACGTCGGTAAACATCCAAAACAACGATTACGTTATTTTAAGGCAAAGTTACTTCAAACCGTGAACACATATAATTATGAACTTGTTCGTAACACGATAAAGCTGTTTATTTTCTTCGTTTGATGCTGAGAGATGGACGTACATGTAAGTTGTGAGAATGTGTTTGTATTATGTTCAATCTCTCGAAAATGTTTCTATAAAATACATAACAATCCATGTCAGATAAGAAATAAAATATTTCCAGCGGGTTTATATTGTGCGAGATCAAAACCTGGTGGTTGGAACTTGAAACGCATCAAATGTGCGTACAACACATTTGAAGTCAAACAGAGATATCTCTCACTCCCATAATGGAGATATGATGGTGTTTAACAAGTTCTTAAACTTGTCTGAGCTTTTGTTGATATATAGGATCTGACAAAGTTTGATAAAGATCAATGCAAAATGAAAGTGCTGGAGTGTAAATAACTATAGTTAACGGACAGACAACATGCTATTCCCTAAGCTCTCCCAGCTTTTGGCCAGTAGACCTGAAAAAGAAGAAAAGACAGCATAACGTGTTGTGGGACTTGCTTATTTGCTTATGATTGTCTTCCCTGACCGATAAATGAACTTGCATCACGGCCAAACAATTTTCAGTTGAAATGAATATGAAGTACTAGCGCTACTCAACAATTTTTTTTATTTATTTATTTTCAGTAAAAGCATATAAGATATACACATTAACAAAAACATATCATAACAAATTCAACAATATACAAGTTACTAATATACAGCAAGGAAAAAATGGATTTAAAAAACTTGATCAAGAGGAGTTTTAAGTGACACAGTATAAAGTTAAGTGTTTTTGCATATATGTAATTATTACTATTCTTCAAATAATATAGAAAATTGAAAACACACAAACTGAATTGTATACCGTATATGCAAGGCTGGTCTAAAGTCAAAATGATACTGGATTAATAAATTGATAAACCAATGTTAATGCTTCATAGAAACTTCAAGAATGCCATGTGTCCCTTTAAGATCAAAAAAAAAAGTGTATGGCGCATCAGTGATCAATTTAAAAGTCATAGCGCAAGATATGAACATTTAATGCTAGTTTAAACATAAGTCTAAATGCATCAATTTGAAAAAAGATTAGGATTAATGTCAACATGAAAAGTTGCTTTTGAAATTAAGAAGTCATATAGGGCAAAGGAATGAACATTAGATGTTTGCTCATTTTAACGCAAGAGTTTAAAATAGCATAACAAATCAGAATTGCAATTATAAACAATAACACTTTCATACAATGTTCTTCCAAAACCATTAAATAAGAAATAAGTGGCACACTGCTTTTAGATTTAACTGGGGGTAAGTTCATTTATTTTTTATGAACTTTTTACAATCATCGTGGAAGGCGATTAGAGTTTTGACTGTTTTAGGTCATTCGGCAGATTATTCCATACAAGGTCCTGAATATGCAATACTTTGTTTAAACAGTTCTTTGCGCGGCTTAGGAATAATAAAATTGTGAGATCATAGAGACCGCAACTGAGGTAAATCACCATTTACAAGTCGTGGCGCAGTCGGTAGTGCGGCGGATTTGTAGCCGGAGGCCCCGGGTTCAATCCTCCGTGGTGCCACTGAGTTTCGTCGGTGTGTTCTTGGGCAAGACACTTTCCAGTTTCGTCAGTGTGTTCTTGGGCAAGACACTTTTCCTTAGCCTCGTCCGACGGATGGGGATGTAAACCGGGCGGTTCCGTGTATCGGTCTATCCTCCGAGCATGTTAAAGAACCATAGGAATCTATTCGATAATAAGAGTAGGGCACGGTTCCCGGATTCCTATGTATCCTTCCCCTCTCTCTCCAAGGGCGGCTCTAAATAACCTATACTGTGTTGATGAGCCATTAAACAACATTCAATTTAATTCTTTTAAATATTTCATTTATATAAGAAGGTAATGTTAGGATTGGGATATTTTGTACATAAGTTTTGATGTTCTTAAAGTAATGCGTTCAAAAACAGATAGAATTTTTAAATCCTTCATACTTTGTAATACATCACTTACATCATAGTCAAGGATTATTCTACAAGAACGCTTTTGAAAACCACCCCATACAACATTATAAGAATCTTTCATGGGTATCCGTTGAAGATAGGGAATTCCAACCAGAGGTATACGTGTTTTTATCGAAACCGAGGCTCTGCCGAGGTTCCGATTAAAACACTTATACCGAGTGTTGGAATTCCCTATCTGAACCGAATACCCATGATAGATTCTTTTTCTTGCATATCAGAGACATGTTGTGCGTTGACGCCACCAGCTATTGACGTTTTGCATGTTTTCCTGCATACCGGATGTTGGCGTGCGTGAATTTTATCTCGACCCTAGGGTGAGATGGAAATATCTAGCTCTGGTAAAATGACGGATATCCTTGTCCGGTATGCAAGAATACAAAAGTCTGAATGAAAGTTTTATAAAATTGCACTCTGCGTTAAGAATTCTTTAACCTTAGAAAGCAGCCATAGTCAGATTGTTGTCTACCAGAACTCCAAGAATCTTATCTTGCTTTATATTATTAAGAAGGTCATAATTTAATGATAATGTGAGTTTTTCATTTTTAAGAGATGATCTCTTTTGATGACTTGTTTAAACATTACTTTTGTTTTACCCGTATTTATGATCATACCATTTTCTTTGCACCACATTGAAAGCTCTTGAAGAGCCTCTTGTAACTTATGCTCAATAGAGGCTAGATCCTTACATAAACAATGTTGTATCGACTGTATATAGATCCGTATTTACCATATTTGTATAAAGTGGTAAATCATTTATGAACATAATAAATAAAACAGTATATTATATATTCTGTGATGAATTATAGACATTTCCCAGTTTGAGAAAATCTATAACATATCCCTTCCTCTACTGTGCTATCTCGCCTAGTGCGCAAGATAGCACAGTAGCCAAATGTTATGAACTAAACGATAGACGTCACGATATTATGTCACGAATTGACGTCATAATATTACTCCGCGCTGTCGCCAAAGGAGTGACAGAAGAAGGAATATTTGTGTCAAAAGATGTCTTGGAAAGAAATTCATCACAGAATATATTATATTATATAGTTTAATTAACATTTTTGTCGTGATAGGGAAAATAATTCACTCGTGAGAAATATTCTTGCGATATAGAAACTCGTGCGAAAACGCACTCGTTTCTGTATCGCAAGAATCTTTCTCACTCGGGAATTATTTCCCGTATCACTTCAACAATGTTAATTAAACTCTATATAATACACACGCAGCACGTGAAACAAGTGTTCCTTGGAACACCCTTCTAGTTGTTACTTAGAAATTCATAAAGGCTGATCTCTGACACGTATGAATTCCCTAGCATGCATATTTTTATTTCTGTTAAAGCCTTAGAGGAAAAACGTATGAGGAAATGTTTGCACTGATAACTAGGATTGTGTACATAAGAAAACCACCAGGCTCAATTGTGCAAATAATCGTACACATAATAGCAACTAACCATAATTGCCTGTAATCAACGATTTCTGATGCATCAATGATAAAATAGATGCCAATGTTTCTGTTTGGTCCTGATGGATTGAGAAATGATTTTGCCATAGAAGCAACAATAAGCTGTTTATCTATGCATCATAACACTAAATATTGCAATAATACACAATTATGTTCAGGACAATACACAGTGCTGAGGCAGTGACTTTATTATGTTGAGTACAATACACAGTGCTGAGGCAGTGACTTTATTATGTTGAGTACAATACGCAGTGCTGAGGCAGTGACTTTATTATGTTGAGTACAATACACAGTGCTGAGGCAGTGACTTTATTATGTTGAGTACAATACACAGTGCTGAGGCAGTGACTTTATTATGTTGAGTACAATGCACAGTGCTGAGGCAGTGTCACTTTATTATGTTGAATACAATACACAGTGCTGAGGCAGTGACTTTATTATGTTGAGTACAATACATAGTGCTGAGGCAGTGACTTTATTATGTTGAGTACAATACACAGTGCTGAGGCAGTGACTTTATTATGTTGAGTACAATACACAGTGCTGAGGCAGTGTCACTTTATTATGTTGTATACAATACACAGTGCTGAGGCAGTGACTTCCCACTAAAATTCTTTACTTCTGTCATGGCTCAGAATGACCTTTTATAGTAATGGATTATGGGATTATTTTAAAGAATGATAAAATGAACAAGAATGTTTTCTGTATGTGATACAGTTATTTAGGATGCAAGTCTACATGCCAGTTTGGAAAGTTATAACCGATTAATCCAACAAATAAAATATGCATTCGTTGCCGGGATAGCAAAGATGCTGCATCTAAAGATTTCTCACCATTCACTGCTGCTGGGTTGGCATCCCACTAGGAGCTTGACTTGTCAGTGATAAAGTCTTCATTCTTACGGATGGCGGGAGGAATACAGGACTGGTTCTACCCAGGAAAACTGTAGTGGTCTACCACAAAAAAACAAAAACATCAATTATATGGTCTAACACGTGCTATAAATGACATAAAACACCATTCAAACAAACCAACAAATAAAAATCTGCCGTTTTTCTCCTTTAACTGACAATCCTTGATTTACAAATATCATCGGATAATTTTGACCAGTTATTTTAGTTTTGTATATAAACAGTAAGACACACTGCCAGTGGCAGCACACAATATTGTATAATTAACGTCAGGATGACTGTAGGGTATATGGATTGTATTTCATACTTTACAGGCTCAAATGAATAAATTATGCTCAAAGAAAGAAGAAACGCAGCTCGGGAAGTTCCACTATATAATGTATATACTGCACACTTACTTTGATGTAATATTCCAGGGAAGTCTCTAGATGTTTTGTAAAAGGAAGGGGTTGCAGCTAGTTAGAGAAACGACTAAACTGTGCAGCTGTAGACTTTTTAAAAAACAGTACACTTTGTAACATGAAATTCCAAAATGTTGGATTTCCGATTTTGTATTTAATGTAACGAGATTGCAAAATTTTACATCGCAAGTGTGCTTACTGCCTGAGCCAAACGCACTATCAATATTGAAACTTTGAAGCAATAATATAAGATAGGTTATTTTTGTATTGTTTTTGTATTGTTTTTCGAATGGAAAAATCTAATGTAGCATGTGCCATTCGATTAACAGCAGCATAATCTACATACACCATTCAGTGGAAATTCCCAAGTTGCGTTTTCCTTTTTCCTTTAGTATATTTGCTATTGTTAATTGAACAAAGTTCCAGCAGCCATAGCCTATATCATTATGGGATCAATAAAACAACAAAATTAATGTTGTTGGTTAGAGAATAGTTTATGGTGGGGATTTTATTTATTTACACTGTCCCGTTTTATTGGGATGACAGTAGGGTAAGTGGGAGGTTTGGTGCACCCTAGAACCTGGTTTAAACCCCCAGCGACCTTTTTTGCCACTGACCGTTCCAAGGCGGTAGCCCTATTGTCAACTCTTTTTGTGTTTGTGACGTCATTTGCCTTTATTCTTTGTTGCCATTCATTTTGTCTTTTTGCGTGTTTTTGGGTTTACTGTGTTTTGTGAAAGCTGCATTTCCTGTTCGACTTTTATACTTAATTTTAATGAACAAGTATTGTTTGCATGGCATTATTTAAAATGATTACAAAATGATCAGCGAAAAATGACATAATTACACAGAAATCTCTCCATTCATTTTGTGTTGATGCGATGGCGAGTTGTCCGTCGTCCATCCGTTAACTTTTGCCTCGTTAACACGATAGGGCCTTTATTTTTCATCCGATCTTTTGCAAACTTTACCAGATTTTTTATATCAATGAAAGCTCAGATGATTTTGAAAACCAGCCAGATTGAACCAGTAACACCAAAGTTATTGCCCTTGAATTAATGAAAATTTCTATATTTTGTCTTGTTAACACTCTAGCACCTCCATTTTTCATCCGATCTGTACCAAACTATACCAGATTATTAATATCAATGAAAGCTCAGATAAGTTGAAAAAGAGACAGATCGGACTAGTAACACCAGAGTTATTGCCCTTGATTTTCTGAAATATACTATTATTTGGCCTCGTAACATGATAGGGCATTCATTTTCATTTGATCTTTTTTCAAACTTTACTTGATTGTTGATATCCATGAAAGCTCAGACGAGTTTGAAAACCAGCCAGTTCGGACTAGTAACAACGCAGTTATAGCCCTTGATTTTAAGTTAAAATTGCTATATTTTGCCTCGTTAGTGCGATAGAGCCTTCATTTTTCATCCAATCTTTTTCAAACTTTACCAGATTGTTGATATTAATGAAAGCTCAAACAAGTTTGAAAACCAGCCAGTTCAGACTAGTAACACCAGAGTTATGGCCCTTGATTTAGTTAAAATTGCTACATTTTGCCTCAATGCAGTACTGACCCTAGTAGTAGTCATATTGGCACTGTGTTCCGGTTGAATGATTTGGCAGAGTTATGGCCCTTTAAAGGTTTTAATACAATAACAGAGATGTATAATGATGATGATTTTCAGAGATGATGGGTACCAAGCTTAGTTGTGCATAATATTATCACCATGTTGCGGTTGAATAGTTAATACTGAAAAGGTGATCCCTTGGAAGCAACAAACACAACTGTAGAGAAAAGTAGCAAGCCTTGTTGCACATGTCATCGCCATGTTCCGGTTGAATGATTTTTGACAGAGTTATGGCCCCTTATAGACAAGCATTAACTGTAGCATCCACAGGCCCTCTTGGGCCTCTTGTTTAACAGCTTATGAACCTAGTTATCTTATTTTGAGCTGCTCAGAAAGAGGGAAAAGATACTTAGGAATGTGAACTGTGTCCTATGATTTCCTTTCTCATCCGATGACCGGCGGCTAAATAAAGTTTTATGTCTAAGGATATGCCGAAGAAACCCAGGACCGCCGGTGAAGCTCGAACACGATCTCTGGATTCTGAATCTACCCTGCTATCTACTGAACTTATGTGGACTAATTCTTTGGTTCAAATTGTCTTTTTCAAGCTTTATACCGTCCATGAACTACCATTGTTTAATTTTGGTTTTAGACACCAAATATATGTTCTGTTATATAATTATTTTATTACACATCAGTTACAAGGAAAGTTTTTGTTGCTAAGTAGGCAACCATCTTACCCTGTAATTTACAAGGCTGAATTATTAGTAAGTGTAAAAAGGCATTCCCTGTTGATCTTGTTGATATATTTATGTTTCATTTATAATTGTACACTATTGGTGTTTTGGGACTTCAGTTTATTTTTATCTAATCAGACAAATACTGAATTACATAGGAATTCCTGATATAGCCGAATATAGCCCGACCGACCCTATTTTTAAGGGGCCGACCCTAAAACTTTTATAAAAAATAAATAAAAATAAAAATATTGTTCTGAACAATGATTTATCACAATATATCGAGGTAAACTGACATCACAGAGCAACTTTCAGCTATATCATCAACTTGTATGGGGTTTATGAGATAAATACAGGTAGAATCTCACAACATCTTGCTCCAAAAAAAAAAAAGGAAAATATAACCGACCCAATTTTTTTTAGAGCATGAATAGGAAACACACCTATTTTTTTGTTTGGCCTTATGGGACTAATTAACACATATAATTGTGAGAAAAAAAGATAGAAACCTTAATATGTAAGTATGTGTATAAACTAGAAAATGTGTCAATGGGACATGGATTACCCATTTTAGCACTGTCATTCACACAAAAATGGACTATACGAAAAAACCTGAATGTTGTTTTTATCTCTACTGGACAAAGGCCTAAATAAGTAGGGCTTACGCCATGGTCTTTTTTCCGTCGACACTGCATCGCAGGCATCTTGATCGAACCGGAATTATATTGCACATGTTCATGATGTTGCATGTTGAAAAAAAGCACATAGACAACGTGGGGATAAAAAACAATTACATGCAAATTCTTGCTAATTGTTTAACTTCATGAGGTTGATTTAAACAGATTATTTGTAAACCAGATATAGAGATACTTACTTATGCCACTCGGTTTAAAACTTGATTAACTTTAAGAGGTGATCAATATATCCGCGTTCTACACTGATGGACATTATTGCATTTTAACTTCCCATGATGAGAACATCAAAGTTGATTTTACCCTGCTTAACTAGCAATTTTACAGCCTAATCTATGTAACAGCAATGTCAACATTTCATTTTCAAGAGTATCACTTTTAAAGATACATTAGGCCATAATGAATTAATTGCTAGTTTCTCATCCAAATTTATTTCAAAATAGTGGCGGTGGGGTGGGGGAATTTTTCATTTTTTTTTATTTTATACGACAAATGGAAAATGGCCTCGGCACAAGGCAAAAATAGTAAAACATACTACTGAGTACTTCCAAGATTGAAAACACAGTTATAATAGTGTTTCATACTTTCAGCAATTTTTTTTTTTTTTATTTTTTTTTTTTCCACAACCATTACACAGCTACCATTATTGAATATTTACCAAAACGAAACAAAATGTTTTCATGGAATTCAATAGCTGTACAAACAAAAAAGTACTTTGTGTTATTGAACTCCAAGCCCATGCTAACTGAAGTTAAGATATATTGCACTCCCGACTGAGCTAAATGGGCCAGTTATGTGATGCAAGGCATTCGATGCTATTGGATACAACATGACCAACAGAAATGTAAATAAATGGGGTCCCAGCAATATTTACAAACAATAAATAAAAACTATTTTTTTCAAGTTAACAGATTCATTAATACATATGTATTTGGGACTTAATGCTCATGTTTCCATGTATAAATTTCAATAAATGAAAATATATGCTTTACTTACGGACAGTGTCACATTAACTTTCGCTTTTATGGCTAGCTATACACTATATACACTATATACACATTATACACTATATACACTATATACACATTATTCACTATATACACTATATACACTATATACACATTATACACTATATACACATACACTATATACACATACACATTATACACTATATACACTATATACACATTATACACTATATACACATTATTCACTATATACACTATATACACTACATACACTATATACACATACACTATATACACATTATACACATTATACACTATATATACTATATACACATACACTATATACACTATATACACTATATACACTATATACACATTATACACTATATACACTATATACACATACACTATATACACTATATACACTATATACACATACACTATATACACATTATACACTATATACACTATATACACATACACATACACTATATACACTATATACACATACACTATATACACTATATACACTATATACACATACACTATATACACTATATACACATTATACACTATATACACTATATACACATACACATTATACACTATATACACTATATACACATACACTATATACACATTATACACATTATACAGACACTATATACACTATATACACATACACTATATACACATTATACACTATATACACTATATACACATTATACACTATATACACAATATACACATTAAACATTCAATACACTATATACAGCAATGTCGACCTTTCAAATTTACCACTATATGGTACTTGTATTCAGTGGGGTTGTGATGGTCTGAGGCTTGTTGCGAGAGTTTCAGATGCTTGTGCAGTCTATGCAAAAACATTTTCAAGTCAACAGACGGTCAACAGACGGACTGAAATTTGTTGTGTGACCGGACAAATTTTTGTCTGATCTAAAAGTTAAAAGAAATTGTTTCATTTAAGCGCAATAAAATGCTTGGTCACTTGAACACGGACTGCAGGCCATCCTTAAAAAATGTTGATTTATTTTGCTTCGACAGGCTCACTAAAAATGCAGAGGTCCAACTTTTTTCAAGCGTGTAGGATTTTTACATTTGTAGGATCATGCTGCAAATTGTGGTTAAAAGCCGTACCTTTCCGCAAATTAAACCATCCAATTCAATTGAAAGTCATTGAAAAATAAGAAAATGTAAAAAAAATCATTGTTCAAGCTGTTATGATTCGAGTTATCTTTCTTTTTCAGTTGAACGTGACAAATTCGCGTGACATCTAAATATTAGTATGAAAGATGTAATGCAATTGGTTCGAATTGTGTAATTAACCAATGAAATGCGCGCTTTCAAAATGATAAACTTTAATCAAAGGAGAGAACAATTTATCAACAAATACGGCTTCAAATGTCAAGTAATAAAACACGATTTGCTGAACACTTCTAATTTTCCTTTTACTCTGTCCGAGTGTCCGGCCATTTTTAAAACTAAAATCCACGTTTTAGTTTTCTGTCCTAGTGTCCGGTCATTTTTTAACTAAAATCCAGGTTTTAGTTTTTTGTCTGACAGTCCGGTCAGTGTCCGGCCAGAAACTCTGGTTGATTTTAGTTTTAAAAATGGCCGGACACTCGAACTGAATAAAAGTAGTTTAGGAAATGGCCGGACACTCGGACGGAGTAAAGGAAAATGACATTAAGCAATAAAATGCAATTTCTGATAGGATTTCATTTTTAACAAGAGGTCAATGACCTTGAAGCTCTACTGATTGATTTTGATTTCAGGAAGTAGTCGCTACAGACTTGTTTTTTGAAAAATTATTTTTAGCCGTGGCGGCCATCTTGAATTTCCGGGCGACCTGAAATTTTGCTAGGATCAATTAGACATCAAGAGCAACATTCCTGTGAAGTTTCATGAAAATCCGTCAAGTAGTTTCACAGGAATAGTCGCTACAAGTTTTCATTATATAACTCTATGTAAACAAAGATGGCCGCTGACAGCCATGTTTAAAGTCGAATCAAAATAATGTTTGACTCTGATAACCATCATGTCATGCTGATCATTTTACAAAAAGTCCCATATCAATATCACTTATAGTTTTCAAGACGTAGTCGCTACAAACTTCTTTTTTAAAAAATCTAATTTTAGCTGTGGCGGCCATCTTGAATTTCTGGCCGATCTGAAATTTTGCTAGGATCAATTAAACATTAAGAGCAACGTTCCTGTAAAGTTTCATGAAAATCTGCCAAGTAGTTTCAAAGGATTAGTCGCTACAAGTTTTTACTATATAACTGTATGTAAACAAAGATGGCATCTGGCAGCCATGTTTAACGTTGAATCAAAACAATTTTTGACAAGAACCAACATCATGTCATGCTGATCATTTTACAAAAAGTCCAATATCAATATCACTTATAGTTTTCAAGTAGTAGTCGCTACAAACTTGTATTTTGAAAATCTATTTTTAGCCATGGCAGCCATCTTGAATTTTCGGGCGACCTGAAATTTTGCTAGGATCAATTAGACATCAAGAGCAACATTCCTGTGAAGTTTCATGAAAATCCGTCAAGTAGTTTCAGAGGAGTAGTCGCTACAAGTTTTCATCATATAACTCTATGTAAAAAAAGATGGCCACTGGCAGCCATGTTTAACGTCATATCAAAGTTTGACTCTGATAACCATCATGTCATGCTGATCATTTTCCAAAAAGTCCCATATCAATATCACTTATAGTTTTCAAGACGTAGTCGCTACAAACTTCTTTTTTAAAAATCTATTTTTAGCTGTGGCGGCCATCTTGAATTTCTGGGCGATCTGAAATTTTGCTAGGATCAATTAGACATTAAGAGCAACATTCCTGTAAAGTTTCATGAAAATCTGTCAAGTAGTTTCAAAGGAGTAGTCGCTACAAGTTTTTACTATATAACTGTATGTAAACAAAGATGGCCGCTGGCAGCCATGTTTAACGTTGAATCAAAACGATTTTCGACAAGGACCAACATCATGTCATGCTGATCATTTTAGAAAAAGTCCCATATCAATATCACTTATAGTTTTCATGAAGAAGTCGCTACAAACTTGTTTTTTAAAAACCTATTTTTAGATCTGGCGGCCATCTTGGATTTCACATCAACATGAATTTTTGCTAGGATCAACTAGACTTCATGGGCAACATTTCTGTAAAGTTTCATGAAAATCCATTCAGTAGTTTCAGAGGAGAAGTCGCTACAAAAAAAAGTTTACGGACAGACAGACGGACAGACAGACAGACGGACGCCGCACCACGGCATAAGCTCTGCTGATCTCTGATCAGTAGAGCTAAAAATGGCCGGACACTTGGACCGACTAATGGGCATATTCTGCTGGACATTTCAGAAATTAGCGTGTCATGTCCGACGGACCGACGGTTTTCACAGAGACTGTTGTGGATCAGACTCTCCAATTAATCTTGCTGCCCATGAAACAGTTCCTGTTCGACTTTTATATCTATTTTCCTTACCGGATTTGAGTTTCTTATATTAAATTTCTTTCCTTGAATTTGAACTGACAACACAAATGACAAAAAAGAAGTGTGATCAACAGCTCTGTGACAGCTATAAAATATATTCATACAGCCAGTATCTGACAACAGGAAGAACCGCATATCAAAAGTTTGAGAGAATCTGGCAATAATTGTATACTTGTTGAAGTGTTATAAAAAAGAGAGGTGACATATGCAGTGGAAATGAAGCATCCAGTGTGTAATTGGTAAACATAGTTTGTATCTGTATAATTACATTATATCAGAGTTTGTCAGTTTGAGATATTTTCTTATGCTTCAAAGGATTCATACAGCTTGAAAGAGAATGCATGCAGAATTAATAGTTGGTTATTTATTGCAAGAAAAGAAAGTTGTACTAAATAAAATATGGCATGTCGGGCATGTTTCAATAAATAGAACACATCCATGATCCTGACTACTGAATGGTAGATGAGTAGCCGGCATTTTTATTCCTGATTGGCACCATATAACCTTTCTTGCGTTGGTGCACCGTTAAAGCCAATTAAATTCTGACTTCTGAAAGAATGCTCTATGAATGACAATCCTTGATCATGCGTAATGGTCATGTTTCTCTTTGAAGTTGGTATTCCACGCATTCTTGTAATCAGTTATGGTGTCATTATCTTTGCATTCTTGATGCAGCTTTAATGTTTAATGTTGAGTGCAAACTATTTTCAATAAAAGGATGAAACATGTTAACACTTGCTATGCCAGAGTATAATATATACTTAAGGAAAAAAGAAACGCACCGAAGTGTTTTTCGTCGAATAATCTATTTTATATCTAATAGTGATCGAAAATTTCCATATTTTCTATTAAAATTTACTCTCAGATTAATCCTGAAATAAAAAATAAATAACACAAGCGTAGGTAATGGCTAATGTAATCGAGAACACGTGCCATTTTCTGTCTAAATTTTGTCGCAAGTCATCCATTATTAGAAATCCAGTTGTTTTTCTAAACATATTTTTAAGTCGCATTTATGCAAAGGGCAACGTGAAGAGGCATTACAATTACTGTTGAACGGAATTTCTCAGTGTATAGTCTCCTGACACATTTGCCGTGCATCAGTGCACCATAAAAAGACTGCTTTAATGTCTAAGAGAGACTGTGTTGATCAACAACCGTCCTGACCAAGGATGTTAATGTTTTACGTCACGTTAAGATTACTCGTATATTAGCCTCAGCAAAAACCGCCGTAAAATGACGAACATAAGGAGTCTTCATAACAACCGAATATGTGCAAGGACCATTTTTAAAGGACATCGTTGCGGGGTAACGTAACGTAATGCTTGGTTTCGCTAACGAAAGTTTATCTGACACTCGGATACTCGTTATCTGACAGTTGGATTCACACAAAATTAGCAGAACTTCAATACAACATTACTTAATTAAGTTACATACACGCGAAAATATTTGTTTATAAATACGGAGTTGCCAATAAACATAGAGTTGCGTTTATTTTTTTCTTAAGTATAGTTGCATTCAGAACCATATTAGCAGCGAGGTTTGAATCACCAGGGTGTAGGCAAATGGGAATGTAGAGAAAATAAAGTTTTATGTCATTCTTATATACAATTCATTTGATAGGCTTGTAGCATGACAAGGAGTGGAAACACAGTCTCTCTAATACATTAATTTCCTCTGGTACTGAATGCTTTTAGATGAACACAGTGGGTTCGTTCAGTGTTCTCCCATTGGCAATCAATGGCCATCGATGGTAACATTTGGTACCAAAGAGGCCACCGATACTACCTCAGGTGTAGAGTCGTGGGAAGATTGGTTACCAACGTTCTACCTATCGGCAACGTCGGTGACCGATGGTAGCTCAGATGGTTACCGAGAGTGCTTTCAGAAACCGATGGGAGAACCCTGAACGGACCCATTCTCTAATAGTTAAGTGAACCTTTAGAGAATGCTAGCTTTAGATAAACAAACTGTCAGTGATACATTGAACCATCCATCGAATGCTAGCTTTATAATTAGATAAACACACTCTTAGGCAAGTGAAAGTAGCAAAACACCCTGGACAAATGGCAAGAAAATCTGTTTCTATTGTTTCTAAAACATAAATATATGTTTAGAAACCAAGTATTGGACAAAATTGCTTCAGAAGAAAAAAATCTGTAGCATCTTTCAAAATTCCGGATAGTTGTGCTATCCGGTTACTAGTTCGTTTACAGTTTTGCTTATTCGTACCTAAGTTATTTGCATCTGCAGATGGTACCCTAAAATGATTCCGTTATACATTTCTTTGGATGATTTTATTATGTAGGATGACAAGAAAGCTATATTAATAAAAACTATTTTTCGTACTCAGTTTCCTAAGCTCGTTTCACTAATATTAACTAAAAAGAAATGACAGCATACCTACTTCGAGCCGTCCATTACGTGGTCCGAGTATTATTAACTTTCATACGCCATCCAACCCCTTCTCAAAGAAGCGAAAACGGGGTTGGCTGGGGCATGATATAAAACATTAATTTTGGCTTAAAACGTTTGCATATTGTAAAATTAAAATAATTTTGAATATGTTATCGCATTTTTTCAGCAAAATATGTTTTAGACATGTTTTATTGAAGAAATATCCATTACAAAATCCTGCTAATATTAATATAAGCTTTCCCATCGCTTAATTGAATTAAGGCTGGACGACATAATGCACTTCGTGGAATATAGCACATATTTTACGGTCCGAGATCTTGCAGTGTTTTTTTTTTGCAATGCTTTATGGCAGTACATGTAGATATTATTTGTTTTCAAAAATGAACTTATATTGCACAAATAATATATTTTAAAAAATAGAATTAAAAAAAAAAAGAGTAAAATAACGACAATTGAAATCTCAGGTTTTTATTTAATGATACACAAGCAGTTTTAAGGTCAAAATGGTGAAGGACTAATAAATCTATGTGCTTATATACAAAGTAGATATAAAAATCGAACAGGACAACTAGCATTCAAGGATGAGTCATCCACAATCACACACAGAAACAACTATAAAGATGAATAAATGAGATATGACATCACAAATACACAAGGGTTACAATAGGGCTACCGCCTTGGAACAGTCAGTGGAAAAAAGGTCGCTGGGGGATTAAACCAGATTCTAGGGAGCACCAAATCTCACTCTTACTCTATTGTCATCCCAATAAATGGGACAGTGTAAATAAAGATATCCCTGCCAGGTTATAATCTCTAACAAGCAAGGCCGCATTAATAGGCAATATATGTAAACACACATAAATGATCATGTCTATATAATACAAAAAAAAAAAAGCCTAGAAAGCCACAAACTTAAGTACTCAGTGACTTGGCAGAAGCCAGAGCAACAAGAGAACAAACTGTTAAGGGTACAACAAGACAATATTAAAGACACACATCAGATGCTGCCTTAGGTAGCCGTCATCATAGGATCTACACTCTCTCCGGTCATAGCACAATCAGAGGAAAGCATAGTGACGAACTGTAAATGGGTCAACCACTAAACACGCAATACATTGTAAAATGATAGGGTCATAACCTCTTTTGATAAAATTTTTAATGAGTTTAATAATGATTGCATGAAAGTGATTATGACCAAGGATCTTACAAAGTTTGTAAATCGCATCACCATAGATTAGTCGGGTTGTGATAGTCCTTGTCGCAGAAGGCTTAGTTGCCATGTGTCCTTTTAACGAAGAAATGATGTTTTGCATTACCTGGTCCAGCCTTAATTCTATTAAGCAATGGGAAAGCTTATATAAGCAGGATTTTATAAAGGATATTTCGACAATAAAACACATTTAAAAACTCTCTTTTTTACTTAAAAATGTGCTAACCTGTTTAAAATTACCTATTAAATGTTTAATTTTACAATATGCAAACCTTTTAAGCCAAAATTAAGGTATTATTTCATACCCCAGCAAAGCCCGTTTTATCTTCTTGGAGACGGGGTTGGATGGGGTATGAAAGTTAATACTCGGACCACGTAATGGGTAAAAATAAGGCAAGTCTAGAATTTGGACAAATTACTTGTACAGCCTAGGCAAAACGATCATAAAACATTTAAAGCTCCATACATCAGTCCTAAATCAATAGCAAGAGAACATGTGAAGCTAATGCTGTATAAGAAACCTGCAAAGCACGCTTATAATTATATATGACATCATGTTCTTCTTAAAGAATACTACCTATTTTGTGGCAAACAAGTAGGGCTTACAAGCTTCTGAAAACAGTCTATTAAATCATTTTAGAATTATTCTTTATTTAGAATTTTATGATTCTTGGTTTCAAGAAACTCATTACTCATTGAGAGATCTGTTTCTCTCAGCCATTTAAATTCTCAGTCAGTTCTCAGAACATACTGATGTTGCATCATAATAGCATGATGTGATGTCATATTACCAGGATATGATGTCATAATACCAGAAAGTGATGTCATGATAGAAACAGCCAAATGAAAACATTAATGAAGCATTCTGATTGGTTCAGTGATAAAAATTGGACCAATGAAACCAGTTAATTTAAAACTCATTACATTCTCAGAACACATTGAGGTTTTACTTGACATTGAGTAATGAGGTTCTTGAAATCCAGAAACACAAAATTCTAATAATAAAATAATTCTAAAATGATTTAATAGACTTTTGAAATGAACCCAAACAACATATGTTCTGTAAGAACCTATGAATTTCAGGAGTGAATAGTTGAAACATGGAAAATAGAAAAGATCTTGGGCTAATGAGGTGTATGCTCAAATTCAAAATTAATGGTAAATGTCGGGCACTTTTAGAGGTGCATTAATAGTTTAGTTCCTGTTGTTTTTGTATATTATTTCACAAGTGTATTGCTATATGTTGATGTTTTATGATTTATGTTTATAACTCGCTGATGAAGCCATAAAGGCGAAAACCGGTTTAGAGTATTAAGTTGTAAAGCACTGTTAAAACAATAATTTTCCATATCATATTTACCCTTTGTGGGCCCAGTATTTTGAAAGTTTTAAAAGTTTTTTCGTACAATGTATGATTTTCTCTACCATATAGTGGGTGGGGGATTTTCACATGAAAGGATAAAACAAGTACCAATAACACCTCAAATTTTAGGAAAATTGTCTTCAGCTGTCTCTCATTATCTCGAAATCTGCATACCAAATGTATGTATAATTATGCTCTAAAAAAAACTAATTACATTGGCCACAGGCTTTTTCATTTATATACTGAAAGGAAAAAGAAATGCGACACAGGAATTTCCACAATATATTGTATGTTCAATATGCTGCTGTTAATCGAATGGTACATGGCTACGTAAGATCATTTCCTTTCGGAAAAAAAGACTAAAACAACACGTAACACAGCAAATAGTATTCCTGCAAAGTTTCATTATTGATATAGTACACGTTTGGCTCAAGCATTTTAACAAACTTAGGATGCAAAATTTTGCAAACTCTTTACGTTTATTTTACAGTACTGAACTGCCTCAATTTTTCAAAGAGGAACTTCAACGTTTATGAATTTCTTGTTACAACGTGTATTGTGAATAAAATGTCTACAACATCACAGTTGTGTCCTTTCTCGAACTAACTGCAACTTTTTTTTTTTACAAAACATCTTGGGATTTCCTTGGAATATATATGGAATTAAGTTCACAGTTTATACAATATATAGCGGAAATTCCCGTGTCACGTACGTTTCTATTTCCTTTCAGTATACATATAAATAATTATGTTAAAATCTGTTCAACTTCAACACTAAGTACTCTCAAAATTATATTTCCAATTTTTTCCAATTCTTGGATTGGTATATTGATATCTTACGACAACATTACAAATGCAATTACTCAACTTGCTCTAATCCACGAGTGGAAAAAACTTCCCCAAATTCCCTTCCCGGGACCACGGCCGACAAGGGAGCCGCTAATTGGTTACCCATTAACCTCCAGAATCAGAACGAGGCTTACTTCCTATTTTCCACTCGTGCCGATTCCAAATGGATGGTAGGTAAATCGAGTGTCTCAAAGTTTGCTTTTCTCCACTTGTGTTGTGTTTATTAGTTTTATTTTTGTATTTTTATATAGTTTTACATATTTCCTATAATAACAGTTCGTGTTTATTACACGTTTCTGTCTTTCTCCTATAATAACAGTTCGTGTTTATTACACGTTTCTGTCTTTCTCTTTCTATATTTTAGCGTGTAATGTCAGATGCGAACACGCTACTGCTGGTTGGGGAGTCGGGCCCTAGTCATACTACGGCCCCTCCGGACTCACAAGGCAACCCAACCAAGCAGAAAGTATCCGGCGAGATACTTCCTACAGTTGGAAAGGTCACCCGTACGAAGTTTCGATCTTCTATCGGTGATGTCTCCCAACCCGGCGAGATACTTCCTACAGTTGGAAAGGTCACCCGTACGAAGTTTCGATCTTCTATCGGTGATGTCTCCCAACCCAGCCATACGGAGTACCATACCCCACCCACTGCTGTTCACAGTAACAGACTGGCAGTCAGTCCGGGGGTCCATGGTTACTCAGATAACTCTCTGCCTCGTGGGTACACTGTCGGGCTGCACAACAGTTCTAAATACTCGGCCTCCAGGTCACCCTCCAGAGAGTCGAGACGCAGTGGCCGGTCTAAGAGCAACCGTCATCGGTTGAGTGACATCTCAAGCTCAGGTAATTCTTCTGTTTCAAAAAGTGAATTTTCTGGCTTCTCTAACTCGACCGAACGCCATAGGGGTAGGTCTCCCTACCGGCGTCATAGACACCGGAAGTCCGATAGTCGTTCTCATGGACGACATCATTCTCATAGACGACATCATTCTCATAGACGACATCGTCTTTCTTCCCGTGAACTGGACAACCTCAGGTCACTTTTGAGCTCTCCGGTTTCGCATTCTAAGAGATCCAGGAGCCGCTCTAGGTCTCATTCTAGAGTGGCTACCAAACAGGCTAGACGTTCCCGTTCTAGGGTATCACACCACAGAAGGGATCATTCCCTTAGTAAGTCAGCGTCCGTCGTGGACATATCCCGGGGTAATTCTCCCTCTGGTGCTAGCGTGCTTCAGGATCCACCCCATCCCCCCCTACCTGAGGAGCAGGTTTGTTCGGGGGTTTTATTGGATCCTACCACAGGCTTGTTTAACACGGGACAGAGTGTGGCTTCTGAGCATCCCGATGACTTTTTTCAGGAAGTACCTCCTGTTGATGCAGTTTGGCCTTCCTTTTCTGAACTAATTGGTCTTCTTAAGGCTAGGTTGGGCCCCTCAGTTTGTCCTCCTGTAGTTGCACCTGTCGAATCCTTGGCTGGTACTTCTGCTATGGATTATTTTGATGTACAACCTAACCTTTCTAAACCTGATATTACCTTACCTCAGAGCAAACAGGTTTCTTCCCTACTTTCGACTATTTCTGCAGAAGTGAGAGGCTCGGAAATAGTACCTGGGTCACCACTCCCTCAGTATCCTAAGGCTCTTCCAAAGAATAGGTACTTTACAGGTCAAAAACATTGGCTTGCTAACCGTAAGTTCTATGTACCCCAGGATCCTGTTCTTCCCTTGGATCCTCCCTTGGTAGATTACTCCATTCAGGACATTCTACAACCTCGGACTAGCCTTCCTTCTACTACCTCCATCCCTTTGACAGATGTGGTTACTTGGGACCGCTGGGCACGTTCGGGTGTGCAGATCAGTTCCCATACTGATTTGTTTCTGTGTGGTATCCTCTCGATTTTAAGAGACCCCTCTCCTTCACACGAGGACCTTATTGAGCTCCAGCGGTACATCCTATCTACCGCTAGAGCTAACATTGACTCTATGGATGTTTTCCTCAGAATGTCAGAAAGTTTTAGCCTCGTGAGAAGAGATGCTATTCTCAACCGCTCGGTCCTTAACGAGCAGTTGAATTCTAGTCTTAGGGTGCAGCCTATTAATTCTCGCACACTGTTTGGTCCCTCCTTCCCGGAAGTAGTCTCTCATCATAAAGAAGAGGTCAAATATTCTTCCTTCCAGAGGGTTGCGCTTTCTTCTGTTCGCCCTTCTAGACCTCCTCTCAGGTATCCCCCTAGGACCCCTCAAGCTACTGTAAGTAGGGCTCCTATCGCTACTCCAGCACCCTATCGTCCACAAGCTGTGGATTCAAGGGTTCAACCTAAGTGGGTTCCTCCCCCTAAGATTGAGTATAGGAAACAGTCAGGGAATCGTAGTAGGGGTAAGGGTAAAGTATGGGGAAGGGGAAGGGGAAGGGGCTCTCGGCCCTCTGCCCCATAGGGATGCCCGCTCCGGATTTCCCCAGGTTATTTCCGGTTCGGGTCTTCCCTTAGACATAAGGATTCCCAAACCGGAAATACCTACAGGCGGCAGGCTTTCTGCCTTCAGCCATGCCTGGGAAAATATAGCAGATCCTTGGTCACTCTCAGTGGTCCGGGGCGGGTATCTCATTCCTTTTCATGTCCAACCTCCTCTCACACGTCATCCTCCGGCCAGATTCGGTCCTCCACAGGATTCAGAGAAGTTTCTCATCCTGGATCAGGAAATCCAGAATCTCTTGAACTTACAGGCAGTGGAAACGGTTCTTCCCTCCCATTCAAGAAAGGGGTTTTACAGCCGTCTCTTTGTGGTACCCAAACCCTCGGGGGCTTGGAGAACTATCATAGACCTCTCCATACTAAACAAGTTCGTCAAAACCCCACACTTCAAAATGGAAACACTAGCTTCCATTCGGCTAGAACTACAGGAGGGCGACTGGGTTACCTCCCTAGACCTGAAAGATGCTTACTTTCACGTCCTCATCCATCCCTCTTCAAGGAAATACCTTCGGTTTGTCTGGAAGGGGACAACCTATCAGTTTCGAGCCCTACCATTCGGTCTGGCCCCAGCTCCTTATGTGTTCACTCGTCTGATCAAGGTCATTTGCGCCCATGTTCATCGCTTGGGTATTCGACTTCACACTTACCTGGACGATTGGTTACAGCCAGCCCACTCCAGAGATCTGGCTCTGTCGCACTCAAGGCGTCTGCTTTCTATAGTTCTAAATCTAGGTTTTATCCCGAACTGGGAAAAGTCGGATCTAATCCCTTGTCAGTCCTTCATTTTCCTCGGAGCTCGTCTTTCCCTACAAGACTCCCTCGTGGGCCCATCTTTGGACAGAATCCACCACCTACAAGAGTCCCTAAGGGTCCTATTGTTGCAAACATCAGCTTCAGCAAGGGAACTCCATTCCCTTTTGGGTCAGATGGAGTCAATGTCCAAACTTCTCCCACAGGGCAGAGTTCACAAACGCCCTTTACAGTGGGCCTTGAAAGACAGATGGGATCAGGCTACCCAATCCTGGGAATACCAAATCCAGCTAGGCCCTTGGTTCAAGTCGGCAACGCTCCAGTGGTTCGATCCAGTCTTCCTGATGGAAATGGTTCCCCTACACCCTCAAGACCCAGATTTACACCTGTTCACGGACGCCAGCCTTCTTGGCTGGGGAGCCCATTTGGCAGACCTTCAGGCATCGGGCTCCTGGTCCCTTTCCGAAAAGACCTCCCATATCAATCTTTTGGAATTAAAAGCAGTTTTCTTAGCTCTACAGGCTTTTCTGGAGGATATCCGAGGCCACTCAATCATGTTGGCCACAGACAATACCACAGTAGCGGCTTACCTCAACAAGGAGGGGGGATCCCATTCCAGGGATCTCTCAGATTTAGCCATAGAAATCCTCAAGTGGTGTTCCCAGGAAGGAGTCTTCCTGAAAGCACGATTCATCCCAGGGAAACTCAATGTTTTGGCAGATTCTCTATCCCGAAAGAATCAGGTCATTCAAACAGAGTGGAAGCTACACTCTCCAACGTTATCCCAAGTGTTTCGTCTCTGGGACACCCCACATGTGGACCTGTTTGCCACCCGGCTAAACAACCAACTTCCGACATTCGTCTCCCCAGTTCCAGACCCCTTGGCCTGGGCAGTGGACGCCCTTGCTATACCTTGGCGGGGCCTGTTCGCCTATGCCTTTCCTCCACCTCCTCTCCTGTCCCGAGTACTTCTGAAGGTCCAGCGGGAAGATTGTCTCATCATATTAATAGCCCCACTTTGGACGGGTCATCCATGGTTTACAACTCTCCTATCTCTCATGGTGGCCACACCCCTGAGGTTAGCCCCCAGGCAAGATCTCCTGTGTCAACCTCTGTCACGGCTCCTTCATCCCCGGCCAGAAGTATTCAACCTTCACGCCTTTCTCTTATCCAACGACATCTGCAGGCGGCAGGTTTTTCTGAAAGGGTTGCCCATCGAGTCTGTACCGCTAGAAGGGCCTCCACTAATTCCCTCTACGAGTACAGATGGAAATTCTGGACTGATTGGTGTGTCTCAAGGTCACTGGATCCACTCCATCCCTCTTTGACCTCACTCTCAGATTTCCTTGTATCTTTATTTGAGGACAAATCTCTTTCTCCTTCTTCGGTTAAAGGGTATCGCTCGGCTATTTCTATCACTCTCAAAGAAATTACGGGACATGATTTCTCTGATAGCCCTCTTCTCTCTAACATTATTAAAAGCATAGAGTTAGAGAGACCGGCAGTTACCCATGTTACTCCAAAATGGGACCTTCATCTGGTTCTCAAGACTATCTCAGGGCCTCCTTTCGAACCGCTTGATTCCTGCGGTAGGAAGGAGCTTACTCTCAAGACTATCTTTCTTCTAGCTCTAGCCTCAGGGCGTAGACGGAGTGAGCTCCATGCCTTACTGGGAACTGAAGACTCTGTGTCCTTTTCTACAAACGGGTCTTCAGTTACCTTACATTTCTTCCCAGGGTTTTTAGCTAAGAATCAGCGTCCTTCGGTTCCTAGCTTACCACTGGTTATTCCAGCTCTGCCCTCCTCCAGCGATACCAATTCTTCCAACCTCTGCCCAGTCAGGGCCTTAAGAATTTACCTGGAGCGTTCCAGGTCATGGCGACGTGGAAGAAAAAGGCTTTTTCTTCCACATTATCTGCATGCCAGTCGGGAGATCTCTATGGCCTCCATTTCTAGGTGGATTGTTGAGACCATTAAATTGGCCTATGCAGTACAAATGACCGATCTGCCAGATTCTAATCCTACAGCTCATGAAGTCAGAGCCTTGTCCTCGTCCTTAGCATGGTCTAATTCTATTCCCTTAGAGCGTATTCTTAAAGCGTGCTACTGGAATTCAGACAACTCCTTCGTTAGGTTCTATCTTAGGGACTGCTCCCTATTTAATAATGAATTGGCTTCTCTGGGCCCATTGGTTGCGGCCCAGTCAGTCATCGGAGTTTTGCTACCCGAACAGTCAGATGACTAGATCATTACTGTCAGTCACTAACGTCCGGGGTTTCGAACCACATTACTATAAGTATTAGTAACAGATGCATGTGTTGCTAGTACTAGCCTTACCAAATATTGTTACCGTTTATGGCGGGTTATTTTTGCCATATGCATGTTGTTTTTTGTTTTACCTATTTTCACACAGTTATATGTTACTTTGTGTTTATAGCTTTATTACATTTACAGTTCTTTATATGAAACTTAAAACTGTTTATGCAAGTATCTAATTGGGATTTATTGATACTGGTTTCTAAAAACAATCGAATTAATACAAGCAATATTCGCCCTTTTTTAGATATGCTTGAAATTGTCGATTTTTCAATGGTGCTGGACTTAATTGTCCTTGACTTACTTGACTTACTTGACAGACGGACTGTATTACGGTACCAGAGTCTACATGTTATACCTTCGGGTCAGCTACAGGCGTATTATAAGACTCCTTCTGTTTGTGAATTTGACGTATGTGCCACATTCACCATGCTTGTTCGCCTTCGCTTCTTGAAATACATAGGGGTCTCCTCCTACATGTGTATCGACAACCGGGCAGGACCCTAGCATACAGGGGTGAGTGTTAGTTAGTTTTGTGTTTATGTTCTAATCTGCTCTAATTCTTTGATTATAGCAGATTTCGATCATTCCCTGTTGCCTGTTTCAATTTGTTTAAATTCCCTTGATATATTCTAACTTATCATAACGGGCTACTTATTCCACCCCAAATAATTTTGTTAAAGTCGCATTTGTAATGTTGTCGTAAGATATCAATATACCAATATGCTAAATTTAGTTAATTTTAGTATTGGTCTATTATACTTACGACAACATTATACTACCCACCCCTCCTTAATTAGAATTGGCGGAAAATAGGAAGTAAGCCTCGTTCTGATTCTGGAGGTTAATGGGTAACCAATTAGCGGCTCCCTTGTCGGCCGTGGTCCCGGGAAGGGAATTTGGGGAAGTTTTTTCCACTCGTGGATTAGAGCAAGTTGAGTAATTGCATTTGTAATGTTGTCGTAAGTATAATAGACCAATACTAAAATTAACTAAATTTAGCATTTTTGTAAGTAGTTTCTGAAAATATAAGTTTCGTTTCTGTACTGATTTGTCCTGGGTCTGTCACAGAATACAATTCAGATTGATTGACCTATTTCCCTTATTTTACATTTCACAAGGCTTTGGAAATCTACAGTTTCCTCCTGTCTTGCACTTTGACTATTAAGGTTATCAAGAACATATAGAGATTATTTAACTGCTGGGATCGATTATAGGGAATTCCTTCACAAGATTGTAGACATGTGGTTCTTTTCACGAACGAGCGAAAGCGAGTGATTGAAAAAACAAAACACGTCTACCATCAAGTGAAGGATTTCCCTATAATCAAACACAGCAGTTAAATAATGTATTTATTACATTTTAAATCAGTATATGCATGATTTTAAAAGAAATTATTCACTTTATTAAACGCTATCAGTGGATGACGTCGACATCAGCACCACTTTATTGACATCATAACTCAGCATCACAGATAGTTATTTTTGTGTGCAGAGTTAGTTAATAATATTTAGCGATTATGAATATTCTTTTACTGAGAAATCACAGTCTTTCATCGATAAAAATGTAATAAAGCATATTATTTATTAAGCAGGGTTTGATATTAACTTTTTTCAGCAACTTGTCCATAGGACAAGTAACTGACACAATTTACTTGTCCCCAGTCAAATGTACTTGTCCCCGCACTTCATGTAAAAGTAATACAAAAAACAAAATCAATCATAAAAGTGACATTATATTCCCTCAGTTGCATTCCACCAATGAAAACAAGATGGTTTTTATTTGTCATTTACAATGTGCTCACAATGTTTTGAAATGTTTTCAGTCACAAGTTTTAAAGATGTAAAATTCATTTCTTGTTATACAATTTAGTTGTCCGTATGACAGGTCACCTGGGACAATTAACTTGTCCCCAGTAGAATCTACATGGCACAGGACAAGGGGACAACTGTTAATATCAAACCCTGTTAAGAGTATTAGTCTTCCTGACTTCTCATGACAGCAGTATGCACTGTCTCTATTAATCCTGCTTGGCAGATCATGACAGTCTCTATTGTTCCTGCATGGCAGATCATGACAGTCTCTATTGTTTCTGCATGGCAGATCATGACAGCAGCATGCACTGTCTCTATTGATCCTGCATGGCAGATCATGACATCAGTATGCACTGTCTCTATTGATCCTGCATGGCAGATCATGACATCACCATGTACTGTCTATATTGATCCTGCATGGCAGATCATGACAGCAGTATGCACTGTCTCTATTGATCCTGCATGACAGATCATGACATCATCATGTACTGTCTATATTGATCCTGCATGGCAAATCATGACAGCAGTATGCACTGTCTCTATTGATCCTGCATGGCAAATCATGACAGCAGCGTGCACTGTCTCTATTGATCCTGCATAGCAGATCATGACAGCAGCATGCACTGTCTCTATTGATCCTGCATGGCAAATCATGACAGCAGTATGCACTGTCTCTATTGATCCTGCATGGCAGATCATGACATCATCATGTACTGTCTATATTGATCCTGCATGGCAGATCATGACAGCAGCGTGCACTGTCTCTATTGATCCTGCATGGCAGATCATGACAGCAACATGCACTGTCTCTATTGATCCTGCATGGCAGATCATGACAGCAGCATGTACTGTCTCTATTGATACTGCATGGCAGATCATGACAGCAACATTCACTGTCTCTATTGATCCTGCATGGCAGATCATGACAGCAGCAGCATGTACTGTCTCTATTGATACTGCATGGCAGATCATGACACCAGCATGCACTGTCTCTATTGATCCTGCATGGCAGATCATGACAGCAGCACTGTCTCTATTGATCCTGCATGGCAGATCATGACAGCAGTTTGCACTGTCTCTATTGATCCTGCATGGCAGATCATGACAGCAGCATGCACTGTCTATATTGATCCTGCATGGCAGATCATGACAGCAGTATGCACTGTCTCTATTGATCCTGCATGGCAGATCATGACAGCAGCATGCACTGTCTCTATTGATCCTGCATGGCAGATCATGACATCAGTATGCACTGTCTCTATTGATCCTGCATGGCAGATCATGACAGCAGCATGCACTGTCTCTATTGATCCTGCATGGCAGATCATGACAGCAGCATGCACTGTCTCTATTGATCCTGCATGGCAGATCATGACAGCAGCGTGCACTGTCTCTATTGATCCTGCATGGCAGATCATGACAGCAACATGCACTGTCTCTATTGATCCTGCATGACAGCAGCATGCACTGTCTCTATTGATCCTGCATGGCAGATCATGACAGCAGTATGCACTGTCTCTATTGATCCTGCATGGCAGATCATGACAGCAGCGTGCACTGTCTCTATTGATCCTGCATGGAAGATCATGACAGCAACATGCACTGTCTCTATTGATCCTGCATGGCAGATCATGACAGCAGCATGCACTGTCTCTATTGATCCTGCATGGCAGATCATGACAGCAGTATGCACTGTCTCTATTGATCCTGCATGGCAGATCATGACAGCAACATGCACTGTCTCTATTCATCCTGCATGGCAGATCATGACAGCAGCGTGCACTGTCTCTATTCATCCTGCATGGCAGATCATGACAGCAGCATGCACTGTCTCTATTGATCCTGCATGGCAGATCATGACAGCAGCATGTACTGTCTCTATTGATCCTGCATGGAAGATCATGACAGCAACGTGCACTGTCTCTATTGATCCTGCATGGCAGATCATGACAGCAGCGTGCACTGTCTCTATTGATCCTGCATGGAAGATCATGACAGCAACATGCACTGTCTCTATTGATCCTGCATGGCAGATCATGACAGCAGCATGCACTGTCTCTATTGATCCTGCATGGCAGATCATGACAGCAGTATGCACTGTCTCTATTGATCCTGCATGGCAGATCATGACAGCAACATGCACTGTCTCTATTGATCCTGCATGGCAGATCATGACAGCAGCGTGTACTGTCTCTATTGATCCTGCATGGCAGATCATGACAGCAGTTTGTACTGTCTCTATTGATACTGCATGGCAGATCATGACATCAGTATGCACTGTCTCTATTGATCCTGCATGGCAGATCATGACAGCAGCATGTACTGTCTCTATTGATACTGCATGGCAGATCATGACAGCAGCATGCACTGTCTCTATTGATCCTGCATGGCAGATCATGACAGCAGTTTGTACTGTCTCTATTGATACTGCATGGCAGATCATGACAGCAGCATGCACTGTCTATATTGATACTGCATGGCAGATCATGACAGCAGTATGCACTGTCTCTATTGATCCTGCATGGCAGATTTTTGCACTTACATAAGATCATATAAGTTGCAAGTCACAGCTAATGTGAAATTATAGAATACAATATTGACACAGATATCTGTACCAGTATAAGAACTATGTCATGAATGCTCTGGTCATGAATGCTAGCTTTAGATAAATGCAATTTAATGATACATTATACAAGGTTTTGGAAACTTTTTGTTTCCTCTGGCCTTAAATGCTATAGCTTTAGATTATGAAGCACACTCTCAAAGATACATTGACCCTTAATTTTACTCAAATCTTGAATGCTTAAGCTTTATACCTTAAAGCTGTACAGTCCCTATTTTAACTGGTAATAACTCATGAATATGAATGAGCCACGTGTGAAGTAGTTTCAAATCGACGAACACCCCAAAAGTCAGTATATAAGGAGAAATCAATACGTAAAATTTCACATTTTTATTTAGCCTCCGTACAGGTAACATCGATAAATATACGGCTTCAGAATATATGTGATAAAAAAATAGTTGCCCGGAACGGGATTTGAACCACAGTCTTGCACTTGTAAGATTTGAAAGATGTACGCTGAACCTCTAGACCACTGCTATTTATTGGTATTTTGTAGCATTTTTAACACTAAATAGGTATTACGTAATAACAAGAGCATGCACACAAACTCATCAACCGCTAAATAACAAGTCGATATATGGTTGATTTGAGACGAAGTATTAGTTTCATATTGATAAGATACAGTATTACACCAGGCGATGTTAATTTACACATGCGACAATATGGACTGCATATTTATTGATCCATCTTTAGTTGCGTTCAAATATGTTATTTTGCCTCATAATATATGGTAGTTAGTATACTTTTTTCTCAAGTAGCGTTGTAAGTTCAGTGGATAGAGCACAGGACTTGAAATCAGAAGGTCATGTGTTCGAGCCCAGAAAGAAGCTAACTTTTTTTTTTCGGTAAAAATTACTGTTACCTGTGTATAGGTACGATGTGCAATGGTCGATGTATATACAGTAAATTATTTCATGCGCTATATTTGCTCGCTTAAATACCCGATTTCGACATGAGCTGGTGAACATGAAGTTACAAATAAGACAGGCCTACAAAGAAGAAATCGATTGATATAGGGCGTCTGTAGCTTTAATTAGATAAACATACTCTCTCTCTAATGATACATTTCTGTTTTGGGAATCTACAGTTTCCTCCTGTCATGCACTTTGGCTATTAAGGTTATCAAGAAGTATTAAGTCTTCTCATGACAGCAACATGGACTGTCTCTATTGATCCTGCATGGCAGACTGTTGCATTAATATAAGATCATATAAGTTGCAAGTCACAGCTAATATGTCGATCAAAAACTTGACTAATGTGACAATAAGAGACTGCTTACATTGTACCCTCTGTGTTAGGCATTGGCGTTGGTTAACTGGACCAATTCATCATTTCATCATTTTGATAGAGCATCATCAAAAAAACAGACCAATCAGTGACCAAAAATTAGACATATCTATAAATTCTGGTAGGTAATAAACTCGGTCTTTATCCTTGATGTTCAACCAAGTTTACTGTTAAAATTAAGGTATCTACAGTGTGATTATTTTAAAACCCTGCATATTTCATACACATTCAGGCAAATTAATTCAATAATAATTATTATGTGTCTTCCAAAATCAAAATCTTGAATATTAATGTCATTTTACTCTGCCGAAGATTTTTATTTATAACCTAAGGATAAAAACCGAGTAACACAAATTGTATCACCTACTGAATATTAGATCACATCTCAACATCTCTGCGTTGGAAAATTATGACTGTTTATATTTGTTAAATCGCGATCTGTGCAAGTATTAACTGGGAACTTGTAATTTGGTCATGCGTACAAGTCGGTGAGACATATATAACTAAACACATGTGGCACAAACAAATGATAATGTAAATTTGATCGATCCATGAATGAGTGGGTCCATGCAAATAGTAAATAGGTCAAAACTGTGCATTAAAGCTTATACAACTATGCATCAAAGCTTATACAACTGTGCATCAAAGCTTATACAACTATGCATCAAAGCTTATACAACTGTGCATCAAAGCTTATACAACTGTGCATCAAAGCTTATACAACTGTGCATCAAAGCTTATACAACTGTGCATCAAAGATTATATAACTGTGCATCAAAGCTTATACAACTGTACATCAAAGCTTGATGACTTTTTGATTGTCTTGTCTCCACATTTGTGATGGTGGTGATGATGGCGACGGCCTCAACATTTATGTCAGATGTTTGCGTTAAAGGGTTTCATATTCAAATATCAGCTGAGCATGTCTTAATTCCATATCAGCAAGCAACACAGACTTGTAGCTGGGGCATAGCATGGCATACTCCCTTACTCCCGGGAGTAATTTCGAAAAATAAAATAGAAAAATAAAAAATACTAAAATTTTGAAAAATGCAATAAAAATCAGATGGGTGGAGAGGAGTAAGGGTGGAAATGTTTTTGCGAGCATAACTGTCTCTATTCCTGACAGATATTGCTTGCATGAGCACCATTTTGATACATTAAAGATGAAAAAAAACATATATAGAGGAAGGCATCGCGAATCCCCTTTATGGAAGGGGGATACATACTTCCAAACACTCCACAAACCCATTCAGCGCTTCACACCTCGTATAAGGAGTATGTTGAAAAAAGGCCACGCTATGCACTTGCACAGGTTCCCTAACTCTGTAGGCATTTTAGCCAAATGATGGCCCTATTTTTGTCTTAAATTCATAACGTCTGCTCCATGTTAGGCGAGACATACAAATCTGCATATTTCTATATTCATTCTTCTATCTATTCTTCTTTCTATATACTTTTAAGACAGCAAATAGCATCAAAAGAGTACATTATGGACATTATAGAATGTAACAACCATTAAAACCTTATCAGGAAATGTTTGATAACCAGGATTGTGTGCATAAGAACAACACCAGGCTCAATTGTGCAAATAATCGTACACATAATAGCAACACACGGGAATTGTCTGTGATAGACACTTTATGATGCTATACTTTAAAAATCAATGATGAAACAAATGCCGTGTTTCTGCTTGGTTCTGATGGATTGAAAAATGATTATGCCATAGAGCAACAATAAGCTATTTATCTATGCGTGATAACACAAAAAATTGCAATAAAATACAACTACAACAAAATTCCGTATCCATTTTACATGTAATTGTTTTGATCGTTCTTTGATACCCAGATCAGAAATAGTATTATTTATGGTTTTCTGTATGACACTGTAAATGAATAAAAAATGTTTAGGGTATTTGTGTATGCCCTGGAGTAAATTATACTGATATTTCCAAAATCATTACATTTTATTGAGAAAGAAAAATAGATGTTTGACCCAATTTACCTCTCTCCCACACCCTCACCCCCCAACTCCACACAGCCCCACTCCCCCACCTCGGCACACCTCTAAGGTGGAAACACTGAAATTGTTTGATATGCTTTGTATCTTCAGAGGAGTATATTTGCCAAGAAAAAAATAAATAAATAGAAAAATGACACTGCAATTGAATTTTATGACACTGCAATTGAATTGTGTATATATTGGACCTTATGACACCCCTTAAAACCTTCACTCCCACTTCCTTACCACCACCACCACCACCACCACCACAACACTCACACACTTACAGGAGAAAAACATAGTATTATTATACACTGTAATCCCTTCATCAAAATGTTCGTTTGAGACATAATTAAAAAAATAATTGACCCCCAGAATGTTACCCTCCACCAACCACCCACACCGCCCAACTCAAGGGAAGACGTCAGAGGTTTAAATAATAAATCATTTGGCATGCTGTGTATCTCTTTCATAGACGTCTATTATACCAACTAATGTACAAAAGAATGGAACAATGGCATGTAATTGAATTATTAGTGTTTTTGATACCCCTTCACCCAGACTCCACCTATGACATAGGAGGAAACAATTTTGACCAGTAACACATTCTTATTACTTGCATTTCTCAAACAGTTTTTAATAGGTTGTTCCCAAACTTAAAATAGGCATAACACAATGATGACCTTATGTTGATTGCCAATTTATTACAGAATTATGGGCCTTTATTTGACTTTTTTTCACTCTATAACAAGCTTCATGTGTCTTTCAATTAAATGTTCATGGATTGTTTCTGAACTTAAAGATGAATGGCCACCCTTTTTGTAGTACCGGTATTATCAATTAACAAACTTAACTCTTAAACATAATATGAACATTTCTCGATAGTCCCAGAGAGAAACATATATTTAAAACCGCTACTAAGTTGTATGTAAAAATAAGTATAATTTGCATGATGTAGATACTACTTTTACCACTGCGTGACTGCATGGGGAAATGAGGTAAATATGAATTGTATAGCTGCACAACTATTGCCAGACATTTACCTGTGGATTAATTAACCTGTTCAAAGTTTTCTACGTCATCAAATAAAATCTTATTCTCGCTTTTCACAGATATAGCAATGTGTGAATTGTAAATATCTATTGTTGCGTATTGATTTCGATTTAAATAAACATAAACATGTTCTTGAAACAAAACATGGCCAGAGAACTTTAACATACTGTTCATACATGATGATCAACATTCTCCAAGAGATCACTGACCTCCTTTGAGGAGATGGTGTAGCCGTGCAACTGTCGGGTGGGTTGCGAAGTTTCGTTTTGAACAAGACAACCTGTCAAGTGCTCAGCTCGACAAGGTTGCCTTAGGTGTTCAACCTCAAAAATTAATGTCAAAATAATTAAAAAATCTCCAAGTCTGATGCAAGATTGACTGTTCAAGGAAATTTGCTGACATTGTAACTGGAGATAAAACATGAGTTCACTTTTTTGAGACAAAAGGAAAAGTGGACAAGAAAACTGTCACTTTGTATCACATAGCGACGTAAAAATAATTTCTATGATAGACTATGTAATGGAATTGGGAATAATGAAGTAACAAGACATTTTAATGTTTAGAACAACAATTTTAAAGAAACAAATGTGTATACATCATTGTATGAAGCATGGTATTAAAAAATATGAGAAAATGGAAATGCTATGTAAAATGGAAAATGGATATACAGAAAATGTAAACACCAGTTGATGAATATGCCTGCAGTGCTACCATGCAATACAACATGCAATCTGTTGTTTATTGACAATTTTAACGACATTTATGCAACTAGAAATCTTGACGATGTCTCCAATCAAAAACACCTGCAGGTGCGTAATTGAATACTAATAACCTCTCTCCTTTAAAGGCCGTATTGTGCCAAATGATGCATTTGTTTTAAAACTGTATTTTAAAATTTTGAAGTTTGTATATATATATTGCACTTATTGCTTAGATTTAACTGTGCTCTACACATCATTGCATATTTATGGAGATTAATTCTGGTGATTATAGCTTTGTGGGCAAACACAAAACCAAATATAAAATAAATTTGTCAAAATTACAAAAAGTGACATACCTCAGCAGAAAAGCATTATCCAGACACTTTTTGTGATATGCCAGAAGTAAAAAAAACAAGAAAAATCACTGTAAGTGACAAATGCCCCCGAAGTGACCTTTGGCCTCTAAGTATGACCTTGACCTTGGGGCCACATACTTGGATCTTCCATATGCCATATGAGCCTATTTATATTTTCCATATACCATATAGCCAAAATATTATTTCCAAAACCCCCCATCCCAACCCCCCCCCCCTCCCCCCCCCCCCCCCACTCCCTCACCCCACCCCACCACCACCCACAAAGTGGCCATGTCTAGGGAACAAAACCTGAACCACACTATTATATAATAAAAAAATGGCCTAAACTCCGTTTTCAATTAAAATGTGTCATCGTGTAAAAAAATAAATTATAAAATAAATTCAATCAGTTTAATTCAAATAAATTGATCATTAATAATTAAATTATCATGAAGGAAAAAAAACATTTCTCCACTTTTTATCGGCACTAGCAGACATTTTGAACTGATTTACATGGCCGAATTACAACATAATGCGAATCCCGCAGCTATGGTAAATATTTCTACTTTTTAAAATTATTCTTGAATATATTAGAAAATACTTTTGTGCTGATCCATAACACTATTTATTATTATTAATAAAAAAAATAATTTTGGAGCATGAAATATTTTATACCTTTGAAAAATTGTAAGCTTTTGGCTTTTTTAAGCTGCGGGATTCGCATTGTGAATTACAGCAGAAAGACCTATAATTGTGTTTGTTCTTCTTCTTCTTCTTCTTCTTTTCACTGCCACTTTTCACAGTATTACTGGTCGGAGGGCGTCAACATTTTATGGTAGAGTAGAGCTCAGCCTGGAATAGTGTCCTAAACATTTTGATGTCATGACGTATTCCAAGATTGCGGCCATTGACGCATAAGGGAAATTTTGTTATCTCTATATCTCCCCTTCATTTATAATCAGATTTAAACAAAACTTTCACAGATAGTGGAGTTCTGGGTCAAGTTGTGCAAGAATGCAAAAGGGTGTCCCTAGGTCATGATGTCACAGTGTTATTAAACATTTGTTTTTTTCATTGATAGCATTTTTTAAGTTATTTTATTGAAAAAATCAATCAGCGTCATTGTCTCAGTTAACGCAGAAATTTGTTTTTTTCACTGATTGCATATTTCAAGTTGTTTTATTGAAAAACCAATCAGTTCCATCATCTTAGACAACGCTGACTGTTGTGACAGCATGTCATCATCCAATTTGGAAAGCCTGTGTTTGATCAAGTTCTGATCAAAATCTAGTTGAGATTGAGGTATTATACCACTAATTATTTTCCCCATAGACACCAATGTTAAAGTGTCTCATATTAATGATTTGCTGCAAATTCAACTCAAGTATGGATAATGCAGCATTGTAATGTTCATATAGAAAACTAATTTTCCACTTGAAAAATCACCAGAAAAGGTGGGGTCACACGACATGTAAGAAAGTTCTTGTTTGTTTACTAAACAGGTCAAGGGTACAGCTGTTTTCAGTGATTGACTGTTTTCGTAGCTCACAAAGTGTAAACATAGAGTCGAAATTTCGAAAATGTTCATCAGTGATCCAGTAAAACTTATTAATATGCTTCTTATACATACAACCACAAAATCGAAAAGAAATGGGCAGTTTTCCCCTACTTATAATGCAAAAACGGAGGGATTACTTTTTATTGTAGGAACTACATTCGACTACACCTCGGAGGCTTACATGTAATTAGTGGTGGTAAACCTTGAGCCCTGTTAAAAATTATTTTGGTTTTGGACACCAAATATGTACTTGTATAAACTATTTATTGTGAAATAAATTACGAAACAAGCCACAATGATTATACAACACAAATGACTGAACTGAGTGGATGACAGTTTAAAGGGGTTAATGCACAATTTTCAAAGATGGCCGCCTCCATTTATGATTCTTTGCAAATTTTCAATAGGTCATATCTCTTTTATTTTTCATGGCATTTTGATAAATCTTTCAGGTTATTTCAAGTCTTTCAGAGCCCTTTTAAACAAACATTGTTTTTAAAAATTGTGCATCAGCCCCTTTAAATGTAACCAAGATCCCAGGAACACTTTTGTTGCTACGTAAGCAGCCATCTTATCCTGTAATTTACAATGCAATGAATTATTAATAGATGCAATAAGGCATGCACTTTTGATCTTGGTGAAACATTTATATGTTCCATTATGTTAATTGTACACTATTGTTGTTCTGGGACTTAACATTTGCTTATTAAACTTACGACAACATTACAATTGCAATATTTACTCAACTTGCCTTAATCCACCAATGGGAAAATCTTCACTTTTGTGTTTGTGATGTCTTATTTGGCCTTTTATTCATCTTTAAATTTGTTCTTTGTTTCTGTGTGTCTTTGTGGATGACTGTCGTCCTTGAATGCTGCTTTTCCTGTTCGATTTTTATATCTATATTCCCCAAATCCCCTTCCCGGGACTCCCGGCACCAAGAGAGCTGCCAATTACACATGGATATATGCAGAGTTACTTCCTCTTTCCACAAATAAGTCCTAAATTTAAGGAGGTGTGGGTGGGTAGTTAATGTTGTCATAAGTTTAATAGACAAATATTAAAATTAACAAAATTTATCATATTGGTCTGTAATCTGTTATGAATGCCAGAATATGTCAAGGGGATTTGAACAACTCTGAAACAACAAGTAACAAAGCATGAACCCAAGCAACTAACGCTCACCATAGCGTACACTGGAAAATCCTGCCTGGTGACAGAGCCAGTAGGAGGAGCCTCTAATGCTTCTTTGATGGGTAGACGACGGTTACAAGGTTAATATGGCACCCTCATAAGTCCTTGAAATTGGTCAAGGACTCGGTTAAGGACAATCAAGTTCACCACCATCTAAAATCATCATCACAATTTCAAGCAAATCTATGGAACAGAAAAATGCTGGTATTACATAGATCATATAGAAACAAGTATCGACCACTTGATTCAATACTTACAATAACAGCTTCATATAACTATGAACACAAGATAAAAAGTAACTGTGTGAAACATAGATAACTATAAACAATATGTATAAACCTAAGGCCAAACAAAATGAATACTTCGTTTCCGCTAACGTCTTGAAAAAAAATAGGGTAGGTAGGTAGGCACAACTTTTTTTTTTCTACACGATATAAAATAGTAGCACTTTATAGGTTACCTTTTCTACGTAATATCATTGTATTTCAATATATGTTGTATTAAAACATACTTTATTGAATAAATGAATATATACAAGTTTAAAAAAGAATTGTAGTCTCTTTATTTCACCCTAAAATATTAAACATCAAAATATTAAAAAAAAATCCATATATATTAAAAACCTCTCGAACAAGTTCAATATTAAATGAGCTAGATCAGGCCCCAGCATCACAAATAAACTCAAGTTGAGATTTTAATGACTCAAAATGTCTTTATCAAATAGTAACCGAAATAATAGATATTCTTTTACATTAATATATAGAAAATTAGTAGAGTTTATTATCTTTTAACTCAAGTACTCAAATTGTTACTCTATAAATATAATTATTTTATCAAGATTGAAGAAAATGAATTTGAGATGAACTCAAATATTTCAGATCCGACTCAAATATATTTTCTTCATTGTTTTCCAAGCAACTGTAGATTTTCGCAATAACTTTTCACAATATCAGTAAAAGATCTATATACAATGATTTCCAGCAAAATTAAAATGATCCAATACAATATTAACTCAGAATTGTATTGTCAAAGACAAGTTGAGTCTGAGTTGAACAGTTGAGTTGTTTCGTGATGTTGGGGCCAGAACTGAGTATTAAACAAGAGTTAAAAGACTTACTGCATACATGTGTTACATTTTCACCAAACTGTAAGTTTGAAGATGATTATTATGAATTTAATTAATATAGCAAAATCAACTTGTCTATCCAGTAAATACTTGACTGTTCTCTCCAGCCTTAATTAGAACAATGGTAGAGCGACTTGATGCCAAAACTGGCCAGTTCTCCTACACATAAATTTGTGTCGAGCGAGGTATTTGCTGACTTTTCATCTGTGTTTACATGAGTGGACCCAATAACAGTGGAAGTAGGGCCAGATTTCTCGAAATTTTCGCTGGTTCGCACACCGTTATATTCCGAAAAAATGTCAATTATTTTGCTTGAATTTTTAACTGGATACAGTTTTTTCAATCCAGGAAAATGTCTGCATTTATCAAACGTAACCAGCAGTAAACTTGCTGCCATGTCGTTAAAGGGAATGTAGCGACATGGCCAAACCATCTTTATTATTGAGAGTTCTGAACAATTTGAATAAGAGTGAAAGAATTATCAAAATCGGATGATAAACAAAAAAGATATGATCATTTGAAGTTTCTGTTGAAACAGATATGGAAGCGGCCATTTTGAGAGCTATGACATCACGGTTCTAAATGACCATATATGGAATATTTATAAATATGAAAATTTACTAATTTATATGGAAAAAATGACACAACTATGAAAAATATGTAATACCTAATGGCAATAATGCTTTATATGACCAGTACATTTTTTTGCATTCATTCGCAATGTTTTTCTCCGTTTTAAATGATATTTATTAATATTCTATATATGGTAATATGGAACTATGACATCATAGTTCTAAAAATGGCGGCTCCCATATCCGTTTTAGAACAACCTTTAAATGGTCATATCTTTTTTGTTTATCATCCGATTTTGATAATTTTTTCACCTTTTTCCAAGTTTTTCAGAACTCTCAATGCAATAGCTTGTTTGGCTGTGGCGCTACATTCCCTTTAAAATTAGGGACAAACTGCCATTCGTTAAAATTAGGGACAATCTAGATATCACAACGAAATTTTCCAAAAAACATTGTCACCGTAAGGACACCTGCATCGGTAGACGCTTTATTGACACTGTATGCGTTTCAAGTATCGGGACGACTAATTACCGGAAAGACTTATATTATGCGGAAAGGAATAGAAAAGAGCAAAAACGATCGAACATATTTATTTTATTACAAAAACGGTGAAAAAAACTGTAGGGTCGGCGGAAAAAAATAGGGTCGGTCGGGTTAGCGGAAACAGAGTATTCATTTTGTTTGGCCTAAGTAAAATAATAAATAAAAATATTATAAGTTGTATGCCTACCGTTATAGACTTAGGTAAAGGCCAAGTCAGCTAACTGGTAGAGCAGCACAACCCCATGACTGACTGGGTAGCAAACACTGGACCCAGTGAAAACAATATGTTACAAAACTGAAACAGTTTGTTACTGGAATCTCTCTAGATAGGAGATCCCTTTAGTAGCATGAGAGTGATTGACACTTCTGTTCCCAGAATGGGGTCACTAAATCTGAGCCACAAGGCTAAGGCTAAATGAAAGATAGTCTAAAGGGTAGAGTCTATCTAAGTTTAACCTAAGGTTCAAAGGAGGGCCGGACAACCGAAAGTCAATTAGGAGGCCAAAAGAGCGACTTTAAAACTTCTAAGTATTCTAAACTACGAAGGGGAGAGATATAAGCTGAAAGGGGGAGACAAGAAAAAACTCCAACTATGGTCGAAATGTATACAATCAATGCGCTACACTATTCTGCCCAGCTAAACCTCTGTGCCCTCAAAAGTAAACCACTGAAGGACCTCCTAGAGGTACACCTATGTGAGTAACTATTACAGAAACTAAAGTCTGAAGATGTTGTTTGAATAGACAAATGTGAGGTTGCATACTGATTTGGAATAAAGGATAGTGGCAGAGCTAGACTATAAACCCTGGTAACCCCCTGTATTAGAAACTCTCAAAAGAACTAATGAGAAAAAGGTGGTAGAGGGACTGTCTAAGCAAAAGGACCTGACCCTGTAGAGCAAGCAAGTCCACTGACCATGCAGGACAAGGGATCTGGAATTGGGAGAGTCAGCTGAATGTTCAGCCGAGTAGCCCCCGGCCCACATGTACAGTCTTCTGAGGAAAAACGCACTTGAGACAAGGTCAAACTGACAAAAACTCCAGTGCTAATGAAAAAAAGGAACGCTATTAGGGAACAAACTTGAGGGTTAATACAGCCAATCTGAGAGACCCTTAAATATGCATTTAGGGCAGCTCTACTAACCCCTAGGCCATGGCTAAATGTTATCTTAAATGTGTACACACATGCACACACACACACACACACACACACACATTTTTTGTTCAAGTAAGAGGCCAACGAGAGACTTGACGATAGCTTGCATGAAGAGGTGGCCTTTAATAGCTTTCTGTACGGACAGAATAACAGAAAACTGAACTGAAATACCGGGAAAAAAAATGGGTCCCGAAGTGCAGGTCTGAGAAGCCTTATAACAAGGGAAGCAGAAGAACCCCGTCACAAGGAAGCTCAGGCCATACAATAAAGAACAAGACAAGTATAAATGAAGGTGCCTCTGCCTGAAGGGAAAAATCTCCATAGGGAGCATTGCAGACCTAGAAAAAAGAGCAACTTACTTATACTGAAAGACCTACTCTAAAATGTAGGCCACAAGGAGTTCTAGCAAGACTAGACAGGAAGGAGTATGAACAACAACTATGCCAGCTATCATCCGTATCCCTAGGGCTATGGAGAATGAACCCTGGTGCTACAGCCCACTAACTGTTTGGAGAAGTGGGTGGGATAAGGAGCGTCCTGTCGGTAGGAAGGTATGACTTCCATTCCAAAGGAAACGCCTATCCCAATAGCGAGCACTGTCTAGGAAGGTATGACTTCATAAAGAGGTACAAGACTGTTTTCGCCTGGGATGGGGGCCACCCATCAGAAGGGACCAACACCAGGAAGTATCTGGCCTGGTACTTTTCACTTGGAAGGGTTTAATGGGCGTCAGAAGGAACCATAGCCGTCTTCCGGCAGGACTCCCCAACCAGCAATAGAGGTCGCATCCGACATTGCTGCTCACTAAAATATAAGAAAAGAACAACAGAAAGTGCTAGAAGCACGAACTGTATTATATAAAACACGCAAAACAATATGGGAAGTAAAATTAAAGTAATAAAACAATTAAAACCATTCGTTGCTTGGAAAAAAAGAACAAATATTTTTGAGCAGTTTGATTTACCTGATCATAGAGGGCAGCACGAACGAAAAGAGGAAGTAACTTTGCATGTCCGTGTGCAATCGGCGGCTGTCTTGGTGCCCGGAGTCCCGGAATTCCTGGGAAGGGGATTTGGGGAAGTAAATGGTTCCGTTCGTAGATTAAGGCATATTGAGTTATTGCGTGATGTTGTCGTAAGTTATCAAAGGACCAATACTAAACTATATAAGGAATTTTTGATTATAGGTATTTATACAGTTGTTTGGTATCAGACATTTTGGTTTTAATTAAATGAATGCTACGTTTGCGTTTGATCTTTATTTGGTATTTGATGGTTGCTCGTAGATAGCTTTATGTTATGGGACTAAATAACAAATATATAATTTTGAGAAAAAAAGAAAGAAATAGATACTCTATTTGAGTATGTAGACGACTGAATAAACTAGAAAATGTGCCCATGGGACACAGATCACCGACTTAGCAATGTCAGTCACATAAAAATGGAGTAAAGGATGTCTGGTTGGTTGAATGGTGTTAAATATATCATTTTCAGAACATGTAAAACTATATATGACGGTCGGTATGTAGTGGTGTAGGCAGTCCACCCATTTTTTCCTTGGTGGAACCAGTACTGTATACCTCCCAATTCTGTAAGAACCAGTACTGTACACCTCCCACTTCTGTAAGTATACCTTCCACTTCTGTAAGAATTGACACTTTCTCACTTGTAAGTCCAGCTCCCAGTGTGAAGTAAATGGAAAACTTGAATGTAAATTTTTGTTTTGTACATATGGACATTTGGACGGACGGATGGACAAGGGTAACATGGGGGTGCATAAAAAGGTGTAATTTCAAAAGCAATTTTTCTTTATATAATTTGTATGTTTTGGTGTCATTGAGTGTGGATAACGTTGTCTTTTTTAGCTCTACTGGCCAAGGGCCAGCAGAGCTTATGGGATCGTGTGTTGTCCGTCTTCCGTCGTCCGTCGTCCGTCGTCCGTCCGTCGTCCGTCGTCCGTCCGTTAACTTTTGCTTGTGTACACTCTAGAGGCCACATTTCTGATGCAATCATCATGAAACTTTGTCAGAATGTTTGTCTCAATGAAATCTCGGTCAAGTTCGAAAATGGGTCATGTGGGGTCAAAAACTAGGTCACTAGGTCAAATACTTGAAAAAACTTGTGTACACTCTAGAGGTCATATTTTTTACCCAATCTTAATGAAACTTTGTCAAATTGTTTATCTTAATTATATCTTGATCAAGTTCGGAAATGGGTCACATGAAGTTAAAAACTAGGTCACTAGGTCAAATATTGGAAAAACCTTGTGTACACTCTAGAGGCCATATTTTTGACCCGAGCTTGATGCAACTTTGTCAGAATGTTTGTCTTAATTATATCTTGGTCAAGTTTGAAAATGGGTCACATGGGATTAAAAACTAGGTCATTAGGTCAAATACTTGAAAAACCTTGTGTACACTCTAGAAGCCGTATTTCTGACCCAATATTGATGAAACTTTGTCAAAATGTTTGTCTTAATTATATCTTGGTCAAGTTCAAAAATGGGTCACATGGTATTAAAAACTAGGTCACTAGGTCAAACTTTGGAAAAAACGTGTGTACACTCTAGAGGCCATATTTTTGACCCGATCTTGATGAAACTTTGTCAGAATGTTTGTCTCAATGAAATCTCGGTCAAGTTCGAAAATGGGTCATGTGGGGTCAAAAACTAGGTCACTAGGTCAAATACTTGAAAAAACTTGTGTACACTCGAGGTCATATTTGTTACCCAATCTTGATGAAACTTTGTCAAATTGTTTATCTTAATTATATCTTGATCAAGTTCGGAAATGGGTCACATGAAGTTAAAAACTAGGTCACTAGGTCAAATATTGGAAAAACCTTGTGTACACTCTAGAGGCCATATTTTTGACCCGAGCTTGATGCAACTTTGTCAGAATGTTTTGTCTGAATTATATCTTGGTCAAGTTTGAAAATGGGTCACATGGGGTTAAAAACTAGGTCACTAGGTCAAATACTTGAAAAACCTTGTGTACACTCTAGAGGTCATATTTGTTACCCAATGTTGATGAAACTTTGTCAAATTGTTTATCTTAATTATATCTTGATCAAGTTCGAAAATGGGTCACATGAAATTAAAAACTAGGTCACTAGGTCAAATATTGGAAAAACCTTGTGTACACTCTAGAGGCCATATTTTTGACCCGAGCTTGATGCAACTTTGTCAGAATGTTTGTCTTAATTATATCTTGGTCAAGTTTGAAAATGGGTCACATGGGGTTAAAAACTAGGTCACTAGGTCAAATACTTGAAATACCTTGTGTACACTCTAGAAGCCGTATTTCTGACCCAATCTTGATGAAACTTTGTCAAAATGTTTGTCTTAATTATATCTTGGTCAAGTTCAAAAATGGGTCACGTGGTGTTAAAAACTAGGTCACTAGGTCAAACTTTGGAAAAACCGTGTGTACACTCTAGAGGCCATGTTTTTGACCCGATCTTGATGCAATTTTGTCAGAATATTTGTCTCAATTATAGCTTGCTAAAGTTTGAAAATGGGTCACACAGGGTCAAAAACTAGGTCACTAGGTCAAATACTTGAAAAACCTTGTGTACACTCTAGAGGCCATATTTCTGACTCGATCTTGATGAAACTTTGTCGAAATGTTGTCTTAATTATATTTTGGTCAAGTTCGAAAATGGGTCCCATGGGGTCAAAAACTAGGTCATCCGTCTGTCCGTTAACTTTTGCTTATGTACACTAGAGGCCACATTTCTGATGCAATCATCATGAAACTTTGTCAGAATGTTTGTTTCAATGAAATCTCGGTCAAGTTAAAAAATGGGTCATGTGGGGTCAAAAACTAGGTCACTAGGTCAAATACTTGAAAAAACTTGTGTACACTCTAGAGGTCATATTTGTTACCCAATCTTGATGAAACTTTGTCAAATTGTTTATCTTAATTATATCTTGATCAAGTTCGGAAATGGGTCACATGAAGTTAAAAACTAGGTCACTAGATCAAATATTGGAAAAACCTTGTGTACACTCTAGAGGCCATATTTTTGACCCGAGTTTGATGCAACTTTGTCAGAATGTTTGTCTTAATTATATCTTGGTCAAGTTTGAAAATGGGTCACATGGGTTTAAAAACAAGGTCACTAGGTCAAATACTTGAAAAACCTTGTGTACACTCTAGAAGCCGTATTTCTGACCCAATCTTGATGAAACTTTGTCAAAATGTTTGTCTTAATTATATCTTGGTCAAGTTCAAAAATGGGTCACGTGGTATTAAAAACTAGGTCACTAGGTCAAACTTTGGAAAAAACGTGTGTACACTCTAGAGGCCATGTTTTTGACCCGATCTTAATGCAATTTTGTCAGAATATTTGTCTCAATTATAGCTTGCTAAAGTTTGAAAATGGGTCACACAGGGTCAAAAACTAGGTCACTAGGTCAAATACTTGAAAAACCTTGTGTACACTCTAGAGGCCATGTTTTTGACTCGATCTTGATGAAACTTTGTCGAAATGTCTTAATTATATTTTGGTCAAGTTCGAAAATGGGTCCCATGGGGTCAAAAACTAGGTCACTAGGTCAAATACTTGAAAAACCTTGTGTACACACTAGACGCCATATTTTTGACCAGATCTTGATGAAACTTTCTCAGATTGTTTATCTGAATTATATCTTGATCAAGTTTCAAAATGGGTCACATGGGATCAAAAAACTATGTCACTAGGTCAATATTGGAATTTGCTTGTGGGCACTCCAGAGGCCACAATTTTGATCTATAGGAGAAGAGAGCTATATCTAGCTATATCTAAATCTATAAGAGCTGTTTTAGCCAGTAGAGCGTCCACAGGCCCTCTTGGGCCTCTTGTTTGGTTGTCCAAAATGTTGTGAAAAAGTTTGGCCTCCCCAATAATTGAAACAAATATACTTCTTGTGCCGCCTTTTCGAAGAAAAAAAATGCGATACATAGGAATCACTTTGTGGTCTGTTCATCCGTCAGTCCATCAGTCAGTCCGTCAGTCCGTCAAGAAAACTTAACATTGGCTATAACTTTCTTATTTATTGATATTTCTTCATCAAACTTTCAGTGTATACTCATCATGACAACATAGACATGACCATACTAAAATATAAGGTCAAGGTCTCACTGAAGGTCATTATATGGGTTAAATACTCATTTTTTTCTTCACGAAAACTTAACATTGGTTATAACTTTCTCATTTCTTGATATTTCTTCATCCATCATGACAACATCGACATGACCATACTAAAATATGAAGGTCAAGTTCACACTGAAGGTCATTATATGGGTTAAATACTCGTTGTTTTCTTCACGAAAACTTAACGTTGGTTATAACTTTCTCATTTCTTGATATTTCTTCATCAAACTTTCAATATATACTTGTCATGACAACATCGACATGGCCATACTAAAATATAAAGGTCAAGGTCACACTGAAAGTCATTATATGGGTTAAATACTCATTGTTCTCTTCACAAAAACTGACTCAGGCCAGTTTGTCAAGGTCATTTATCTGGGTCCAAAAACATTGTTATACTGACAGAGCGCTGACAGGCGACACACCCATCTAGTTTTGATTGTCAAATATCTTTTTCAAAAAGTTTGGCCCCCCCAATAATTGAAACGTTCCTACGCCCATGTTTCTGCATTGGAACCAACCTTCATAATGTTCTCTCCTCCATTACTAATAACCAGCAATGAAAGTAAGTACGGGCATGTCAGGGCAGCGTATTTAATGAATATTAATGTCAAGCTGTAGTGATCGATTTTATTTATTTAGTAGTGTCACCAAGTAAGGTAATCCAATTGTCACAGAATTTTTTTCTTGATAATTGTATACTAAGCTTTATTGGAATACATTATTTTTGTCCTGTACAATAGGTACAATAAGAATTACAGTATTCATGGGAAACTGTTAGACTTTATTAACTTTAGGACTTGATCAATATTGTAGACTTGATTAATATATCGTTCTACACAGTTGGAAATTAATGCGTTTACTTTCCATGCAATATATTTTTCTACATTGTTGGAAATTAATGCTTTTTGTCTCACCCACGATAGTGGGTAGTGAGACATAGCAGTCACTTTTCTGGCGGCATCGGCGGCAGCGGACGCATTTTAAATCAGCTATATCTCAACAACCACTGCTCAATTTTTCTGAAACTTTGTCAGATGCTTCGTTGGGTCAAGGGACATCACGTAATGCCAAAATTACCAAGGTCATGGTCATATTTTGCATTATTTTCCCAAAACTTAACCCTGGTTAGGTAACTCAACCTTGGTTAGGTAACAACCTCAGTTAACTGTATGTGATTGCCTCATTTTCTTTTGTTTGATACTTGGTCATATGTATTGTTGGCATTGGTGGACATCACTGAACGATTTTTACCATATATGACATATTGACAAAATACATTTTAAAGCAAAGAAAATCACTGCAAATTGAATAAAAATAAATATACAGATGTAAAATATATGAATTGTATGCTTATTTTTCATTTGCAGTGATTTTCTTTACTTTTAAAAGACATTTTGTCAATATGCCATATATGGTAAAAAGGCACGATGATGCCATCTTATCATTCCAAGATGGCAACCTCCATTTATGTTCCTTGCACATTTTCAATAGGTCATAAATTATCTCCTTTATTTTTCATGGCATTTTAGTAATTCTTTCAGTTTTTTTCAAGTCTTTCAGAGCCCTTTTGAAAATAGTGCATCAACCCCTTAAAATTATGTATTTTTGATCTCAAATAAACGTCCCCCTTTGCAACAATGTTACACCCCCGCGGGCATTTATTAGGGATTATACGGTATATGTTATTTGGTGTATTGTTACCATACATTCATGCATTCCTTACTTGTGTAGTCAAAATGTGTTTGCTGGTGCTGAAGGTTCACCAATTATGTCAATAAGGTCCCATACAAATTTAAGAATGAACAAAATTGACATGTGCATTATAGAGTTATTGGGGCCTTTATTATTACAAATAATGCAAATTTCAACTTGTTTATATGATTACGTAAGTGAATGACTTCAGATTTTCACCTCATTTGATTTGCGATATATTTCAATAAGATCTGATATTGAAATATACTGATGATGAGTAAATTAAATTAATTATTGTTTAACGGCCAATCAACATATTAACTTATTTCGAGCCAGTTTTATATTGTCCCCATGCAGAGAGAGAGAGGGGTAGAATACAAAGACATTTTGAAACCAGGCCCTATCTTTAACTATCAATAGATTCCAATGGTTCTTTATCATACTTCAAGGATAGATACTGATACACAGAACTGCCTAGTTAACATCCGCATCTGACAGCCGAGAGTCACAACACAATTGATGTGAGCAATACAGAGTTATTGCCCTTGATTATATGTCCCATCTATAATGTCTAGTTAACCACCTTAGACTTTATGTATATTAGCAAAAGATAGCAATATACTTGCATAAAATGTTGGGTTGTATATTTGAAGTAGGCTATTTTCTTGTCTGGTTCATCCATTACTCCTAAATAGCTTGAGATAAAACTGAATAGATATTATCTGGAATTCATCTGAATAGTTGCTCTATGTATGAAAAAACATGGTAGATCAGTTTTCCTTTTGAAGAAACTGAAATATGTCCCTCATGGGTTTAGTGGTCACAATCATGATTAAGTAAATACAACTGGAACAATATTCGACAAAGGCAACTCAAACAATGAAAGTTAGTGTTCTACAACATTTTCTTGAAGAGGATATTTGTTGAAAAACACACTATTTATTTCTCTGGACAAGATCATGTTTAATGGGAGGAACATTATGTGTTTATGTATCATCAATAGGAGGTCAAGTTTAGGGGTCAAGGTCATGCTTTATAACTGCTGTTTCATATTGAAATTTATTTTAATTTAGTTGTTTCGTAAATGTAGTATTTTCACTCATATATAGACCAGCAAATACAGAGAATTATGGTAAACCACCAATGTAAAAATCATTTGATATAGCAAAAACCTCAGAAAAATCGTCAATTTTTAAAAAAAAAAAAGCGTAACTGCAGCATGATACGTGCAATTAGGCTGGGAATTTGTCCCAGCTATTATGCCCATAAATATTTAATCCTAAGTTTCATCAAGATTGGATTATAAATGTTACAGTTATTGAGGGAAAACCACAAAAATCTCCCAATTTTAAAAAATCCAAGGGACATAACTCCAGCATGATAGTTGTGATACGGATGGTTATCAAACTTGGCCAAGTTATTATGCCCATAAACAATTACCCCAAGTTTCATCAATTTTGATAATTGTTAAAGTTATTGAGTGGAAACCACAACAATCTTCATTTTCAAAATTCCAAGGGCCATAACTCCAGTATTATCTAGCTAACTTGACCTAGATAGTATGGCCATAAAATTGTCCTAAAGTTTCATCAAGATCAGGATATAAATATTAAAGTTATTGAGCGGGAACTGCAAAATTCTTCAGTTTTCAAAAATCCAAGGGCCATAACTCTAGCAGGATAGATATGATCTTGCTGGTTGTCAAACTTAGCTGGGATAATATGCCCATAAACATTGTCCCAAAGTTTCCTCAAGATTGAATTATAAATGTTTAACTTATTGAGCTGAAACCGCAAACATTTTCAATTTAAAAATCCAAGGGCCATAACTCTGGTGATCTGGCTGGTTATCAAACTTAAAGTGTCATCAAGATTGGATTATAAATATTAAAGTAATTGGTCGGAAACGAAAGTCAATTTTGAAAATTCCAAGAGCCATAACCCTGGCATTATAAGTGCGATCTGGCTGGTTATCCAATGCGATCTAGATATTATAGCCATACATATTGTCCTAAAGTTTCATCAAGATCGGATTATAAATATTAAAGTTATTGGTCGGAAACAAAATTGGCGGCGGAATGATGGAAATGCAAATTTAATAGTCGCTTTTGTTGATGGACAATAAAAATATCGTCCGTCAACTTTTTGATGTCAACAGCCAGATCAGACCAGTAACACTGGAGTTATTAACCTTGATTAATGAAAATTGCTATATTTTGTCTTGTCAACACTCTAGCGCCTCCATTTTGCATCCTACCTATACCAAACTTGCCAGATTGTTCATATAGATGAAAGCTTGGCCAAGTTCGAAAACCAGACAGATCGGACCAGTACCACGGAAGTTATGGTCCTTGAATTATTGAAAGATGTGTTAACTTTTTGATGTCAACACTCTAGCGCCTCCATTATACATTCTATCTTTACCAAGTTTTGCCAGATTGTTGATATCAATGAGAGCTCGAACGAGTTCATAAACAAGCCAGATCAGACCAGTAATACTGAAGTTATTGCATTTGAATTAATCAAAAATGCATGAACTTTTTTATTTCAACACTCTAGCACCTTTGTTTTTCATCCGATCTTTACCAAACTTTACCGGATTGTTAATATCAATGAAAGCTCGGAAATGTTCGAAAACCAACCGAATTATTGCCCTTGAATTAATGATAATTGCAATATTTTGTCTTGTCATACTCTAGCGCCTCCATTTTGCATCCTATCTTTACTAAACTTTACCAGATTGTTGAGATTGATAAAAGCTTGATCATGTTTGAAAAGCAGCCAGATCGGACCAGTAACACTTGAGTTATTGCCCTTGAATTATCGAAAAATGCATTTTTTTTTTATGTCAACACTCTAGCACCTTCGTTTTTCATCTGATCTTAACCAAACTTTACCAGATTGTTATTATTAATGAAAGCTTGGACGAGCTAGAAAACCAGTCAAATCAGACCAGTAACACCGGAACGAAAATTGCTATATTTTGTCTTGTCAACACTAGCTTATCCATTTTGCATCCTATCTTTACCAAACTTTGCCAGATTGCTGATGATAATTGATAAAATCTCGATCAGGATCGAAAGCCAGCCAGACTGGACCAGTAACACCTGAGTTATGGCCCTTGAATTATTGTATTCAGAGGGCCTCATGGAAGATTAGTTTATAACTAAATGTGTTACCCTCTGTAAATAAAGACTATTATAATTATTATTATTGAAAATTGCAGCATTTTATCGTCAACACTAGCGCCTCCATTTTGCATCCTATCTTTACCAATCTTTGCCAGATTCAATGTTGATATCAATTAAAGCTTGTACAATTTCTGAAACCAGTCAGATCGGACCAGTAACACTTGAGTTATTGAAAATTGCAATATTTTGTCTTGTCAACACTCTAGCGCCTCCAATTTGCATCTTGTCTTTACCAAGCTTTGCAAGAAGTTGATATCAAAGAAAGCTTGGATAGGTTTGAAAACCAGCCAGATCGGACCAGTAACACCAGAGTTATGGCCCCCAGTAGGGCTTATGCTATGCCATGGTCTTTTGTCCGGCGTCCGGCCATCCATCCACGGTTATTTTTTTATTTCAACACTCTAGCACCTTCATTTTGAATCCGATCTTTACTAAACTTGGCCAGTGACTTAATATTGATGAAAGCTTGGATGATTTTGAAAAAACACCAAAATCAGGTAATAAACATCAGAGTTATGGCCCTTGATTTAATGCAAAATGCTATATTTTGCCTTGTTTTCCTACAAATTGGAAAATCATATATCCTCCCCAGTGGACAAATAATACTTTGATACTGCCATATCTGACACCTTCCCATCCCCTACCCACACAATCTCCCCCACCCCACCAACAAACCACAGACTCCATATAGCCGGTAGAGCGATACAGGCCCTCTTGGGCCTCTTGTTTTGAGGTAGAGGCAGACCAACCCATTTCTCCTGGGTAGAACCAGTACTGCCATACCTAATAATCAGCACATTCTCACAAGTCAAGCTTCCATTCCAATCCACAGCAGAGAGAGGCGAGAACATTTACTATCCAGGCCACAGATGCGCTTCAATAAACTATAGTTCTGTCATATCTCTTCCTTAGACATTTGCAGAACTGTACATAATTCACATTATATACAATAAACAGACTTCGAATACCGAAATAAGAGACAATAAAAAGGGACAATTGAATTGCTCTGGTCTCACCACGATTATCAATACTGAATGAAATTTGCATATCATAGTAGAGTGAGTGTCCTATCGCACACTGTTGATCTTTCTCTGACATTTTGCTAGATGGGAAATAAGACAAATTTCATTTGCTTGTAATGGAGCAGTCGGTTAGATATATCAAAATTAAATTGCAGTGCATCAAAGGAGTTTTATGTTACTTGTGTTATTATCAATTAACTTTTGACATTTTACAATGTGTATCTGTGGGAGAGATAGGGATCCAGTTAGACGTAAGAATCATGGTTCTTATGGTAGTATGTACCTACCATAGAACCATGATTCCCATGCCTTAAAAGATAGGTATAACCGACCCCCATACACACTTTTCTGGTTAGGTTTCTGAAGAATAAACAACCACCATATTTCAATAGAACAAAACTTAAAAAACCACAAGTGCATGCATAAACTCACCAAAGAAAAGAATGACAGATCGTCGGTTTTCGTAAGCCACTGTTAATTTCAGACATTTTCAATGTTTACGTTCAAAATAATCTCGTTCTCATGTGCTATCTCGTTCGGTATTTTGAAACTTAACCCCGCCCTATTCACATACCTGACAATTTCAAGTTAACCTTGTTCTTTTGTGTCAGTTGTGGGTGGGTTTAAATTTTCAAATATGGAATGCACGAGAAAACATTCCAGAAAATTTTGTCTGCTGGAGCATGGACAGTCATACAAAAAATACCTAGATTGACGAGGTATTCTTCTCTTTGGTGAGTTGTATGCATGCAATTTAAGGCTGATCTATTGAAATACGGCGGTCGTTTATGCAGGCATTGCTTGATGTCTTCAGAAACCTTTCTTGATGGGGTCGATCCAGATACCAACCTGTCCTATAAAGGATCACATTGTAGCTCTATTGGAGATATATACACACCATAAGAGCTATGCTTTTCACAGCTAGGATCCAGTCAACTCTGTATACACCTATATATTTCACATTTATTATCAAGATAAATGTATTTAAATACTAAATTACTTCCCCTGACACAAAAAATCTCCATTTGCATTTTGACCATAACAGACGTGAGCGATTGTTTTTCTAGTAAATTATGTTATTTGAGGCAGTTTGTAATGATAAATACAAGTAAATTACATGGTTAGTAACTTAGAATTTCAGATGTCCTTTAGGCTTGTGACGAAAAGGAATTCATTTTCGCCAGAACCTTTCATCTATCCATTTTCTTACATTCTGCAAAATACATCGAAAAGTCTTAGTATCTATGTAAGACTTGCGTATATGCGTCTTTAAAAATGTTTGATTTTACTGTATTTCTGAAATTTCACTTATGATGTTTCCTATTTTCATATTTCACAATTGGAACTTTGATATTCCTAAAGGGAGCTTTTTGATGGTTGCTACAGTAACATTTTATAATTTATAATTTGTGACTTACTGCTGTCCTTTGCTAAATAAATATCTACCTAAATTGCCAATTTACCAAGATATACCGGATGACAAACTCTTCCATAAGGACTCCCAAGCAGCCTGGCAGATATTGGTACAGCTTTCTTCCTCCATTGTTGTTTCAGAGGACACAAAAGAAGCCATTAATACATCTCATGACATCTCCATTGGGAGACGTAGAGAACTATGGAGAATGATATTGAATGCTAATGTTGCTCTGTGAAATAGAAAACACAACAGGAATAGCCTTGTATATGACGCCAATATTTGAATTGTTCACGTATGAAAATAATGGAGGTCGTAATAATGATACTCAGTGTTATTGCGTATGCAAGATGGATACTTGCATTTGAACGTAATCTAGTTTGTTGCATCACATTCCATCGATCAAAATTTAATTATTTAGATGTTGCATCTGCGTAGAAACTTAATTTGCTATTCTTTTTTTATCAAATAAAACAGTGACGGTATTCGACTGGCTTTTGTCGTAGATGAACTTTTTTTTTCGTTGATATTGTTTTCTGTTTGACTCAGGCTCAACTTGCTTAATGCGTTGAGTACTTTCTTAGTGCTTAAAAACACTGTTATGGATGTTGATTATGGAAAGATGACTGACCAATTAAATCATTTGTTCACTTCACTGCAATTGGGAGATATTTATAAGAAGGAAGAAATCAAACAGCAATGTGCTTAAAGAAACATTCCCAGTCAAAAACAGCCTTTGTTCAGTTTAGGTCCTTACCCAGCTTTTTTTTACAGTTGTGTACTTTTACATTAATTTTTAATTACTACTTCATTTCTTCATCTTTCATCAGTTTTTGCGCACAATATGACCTATTTATGTGTCGATGTGCCATACAACACCATTCATTCATTCATTTATTCGAAATTTGGATGATGTGATAAAACAGTTTATTTTATTCAGAAATGATGCCTTGTCTACACTTGCTGGATAAATGGACTATTCTATGGACCAACTTATTTCACATAAAAATTCAAACAACTTTGAGTTAAATTGTACCAAGCATTTTGAATATAAAGCGCACAATTTCTGCAATATAAGTATTCCTTCTAATATTATGTTCATGTCAATATTGTTGAATTAATATCATGTACAATATGGTCAACATTGCTGTGCCTAAAATACATATTTGGTTTAAAAATTCACCTGACCATATCCCATCGATTTTGGAAGATGGCCTATCAATATTCTTTAAGGCACTTCTTTCCTTCTGAGCTCATCTGTGTATTGTGGCACTTCATTCCTTCTGAGCTCACCTGTGTGTTGTGGCAATTCATTCCTTCTGAGCTTGCCTGTTTGCTGTTGCACTTCATTCCTTCTGAGCTCACCTGTGTGTTGTGGCACTTCATTCCTTCTGAGCTCACCTGTATGTTGTGGCAATTCATTCCTTCTGAGCTTGCCTGTTTGCTGTGGCACTTCATTCCTTCTGAGCTCACCTGTGTGTTGTGGCACTTCATCCCTTCTGAGCTCATCTGTGTGTTGTGGCACTTCATTCCTTCTGAGCTCACCTGTGTGTTGTGGCACTTCATTCCTTCTGAGCTCACTTGTGTGTTGTGGCACTTCATTCCTTCTGAGCTCACCTGTGTGTTGTGGCACTTCATTCCTTCTGAGCTCACCTGTGTGTTGTGGCTCTTCATTCCTTCTGAGCTCACCTGTGTGTTGTGACACTTCATTCCTTCTGAGCTTGCCTGTGTGTTGTAGCACTTCATTCCTTCTGAGCTCACCTGTGTGTTGTGGCACTTCATCCCTTCTGAGCTCACCTGTGTGTTGTGGCACTTCATTCCTTCTGAGCTCACCTGTATGTTATGGCACTTCATTCCAAGTGAGCTGGCCTGTGTGTTGTGGCACTTCATTCCTTCTGAGCTCACCTGTGTGTTGTGGCACTTCATTCCTTCTGAGCTCACCTGTGTGTTGTGGCACTTCATTCCAACTGAGCTGGCCTATGTGTTGTGGCACTTCATTCCTCATGAGCTCACCTGTGTGTTATGGCACTTCATTCCTTCTGAGCTCACCTGTGTGTTGTGGCACTTCATTCCTTCTGAGCTCACCTGTGTGCTGTGGCACTTCATTCCTTCTGAGCTCGTCTGTGCATTGTAGCACTTCATTCCTTCTGAGCTTGCCTGTGTGATGTGGCACTTCATTCCTTCTGAGCTCACCTGTGTGTTGAGGCACTTCATTCCTTCTGAGCTCACCTGTGTGTTGTGGCACTTCATTCCTTCTGAGCTTGCCTGTGTGTTGTGGCACTTCATTCCTTCTGAGCTCACCTGTGTGCTGTGGAACTTCATCCCTTCTGATCTCGCCTGTGTGTTGTGGCATTTCAACCCTTCTGAGCTCACATGTGTGTTGTGGCACTTCATCCCTTCGGAGCTCACCTGTGTGTTGTGGCACTTCATTCCTTCTGAGCTCACCTGTGTGTTGTGGCACTTCATTCCTTCTGAGCTCGCCTGTGTGCTGTGGCACTTCATTCCTTCTGAGCTCACCTGTGTGCTGTGGCACTTCATTCCTTCTGAGCTCAACTGTGTGTTGTGGCACTGCATTCCTTCTGAGCTCATATGTGTGCTGTGGCACTTCATTCCTTCTGAGCTCACCTGTGTGTTGTGGCACTTCATTCCTTCCGAGCTTGCCTGTGTGTTGTGGCACTTCATTCCTTCTGAGCTCACCTGTGTGCCATGGCACTTCATCCCTTCTGATCTCGCCTGTGTGTTGTGGCATTTCATCCCTTCTGAGCTCATCTGTGTGTTGTGGCACTTCATCCCTTCGGAGCTCACCTGTGTGTTGTGGCACTTCATTCCTTCTGAGCTCACCTGTGTGTTGTGGCCCTTCATTCCTTCTGAGCTCACCTGTGTACTGTGGCACTTCATTCCTTCTGAGCTCACCTGTGTGCTGTGGCACTTCATTCCTTCTGAGCTTGCCTGTGTGTTGTGGCACTGCATTCCTTCTGAGCTCACCTGTGTGCTGTGGCACTTCATTCCTTCTGAGCTCACCTGTGTGCTGTGGCACTTCATTCCTTCTGAGCTGGCCTGTGTGTTGTGGCACTTCATTCCTTCTGAGCTCACCTGTGTGTTGTGGCATTTTATTCCTTCTGAGATGTACATTATAGAAAAATATGATGTCAAATACTGCTTCATTTATTTCATTGGAATACTTGTATTTACTTCCTCAAATGTTTGTTTATTTTTACTTTAACATTGATGCTAACTTGAGTGTAGTCTTCAGAAACTGGCTCAAGTTTATTTCCTGGATATTATTCTGGAGAACAATTAGATTTAATACAGGAAATCCATTAAGAGATACCTTGAAACACAATCATGGCAATGTTTACACAGAGTGCTGCAAAATAGATATAGAAAACGTTCAGCGTCATTGTCGCACTGTAGAAAAATCATTAGGAATGCTTTTTTCCAGTGGGTGTGATTTTTATGCATTGATCTGATGTTTTATAGCACACTTGGAAGATATGGCGCTGTCCATCCATCCATCCATCTGTCCATAAACACAATTTCTCTGTTTTTTAGTTGGATACCATTTGGGAACAGTTTCCAAAGACTAGGTGGATTAGCTTTCATGGCAAAATTTGATGGCTGATGTGACTACTAAAGAAAAAGTATAAGCCAGCTACCAGTTTTGTTAGAATGTCCATGCATTGATTCTCTCCGTGTGCCAAGGGCATTAGTTTGGTACTCCTATGTACAAGAACATGTAAGGCTGCTTATTGGGTATACACATGTATTTCCATTACCTGGTCGAGTATTACCTTTCATACCCCATCCAACCCCTTCTGCAAAAAGCGAAAACGAGGTTGGCTGGGGTATGAAATAAAAACTTAATTTCGGCTTAAAAAGTTTGCATATTATAAAATTAACACATTTAATAGATAATTTTAAATAGGTTATCGCATTTTTTCAGTAAAAATTGTTTTTAAGCGAGTTTTATTGTTGAAATATCTGCTTAATGGAATTAGGGCGGGATCACGTAATGCTGAAGGCCTTTATGATTATTTTTGGCAGTTAAAAACAAATGAATCAATAAGAATTTGGACATTATTAAAAATTCATTGTATTGGATTTGTGAACACCATAACTGCCTCGTTACTTCTTAGATCTTCTTGAAGATTATCAGAATGTCATTGAACAATTTATAGAAGAGTTTCTCCCCTTTAATTGTGAAACATCTTCATTGTGGGCACTATGGCTGTCTTATGCCTTCTCAGATTGCCATCAAAGTTTCTCAAAATGTGTATCTGATCATTTCTAAAACCTGTCTTATTACAACTTGAAATGAGTTATTTCCCTTTAATTGTTAAAAATCATTTAATTTGAGGGTGTACAATCTGATTCCTTATTTTTTTCTCAGTTCTTACCTAATTTTGGTTGAATGGCGTTTTATGTTATTTTCAGTACATTATAGGCTATATGTGATGGTTGATGAGGTTTTTTTTGTGGTGGAGGCAGACAACTCACTTTTTTTCTGAGTAGAGCCAGTACTCTATACCTCCCGCCATCCATAAGAATCAACACTTTCTCACAAGTAAAGATGACAGTGAGATTCGAACCCACAGCGGTAAGAGGCGAGAAGGTTGCAAACGCAATATCTTTACCATCCGGGCCATGGAGGCACTTCCCCTATACTTGGTTGGAATGTTTATCATGGTCTTGTGGACTAGTCAGATACACTCAGGCAACCGAATGAACACATTGCGGCAGAGTTTTGTCCAATAAGTTAATTTGTATTATGTGGAAACTAATTAGTTTCTTTATCTCGCAAATCTATCAAACTTGTTAAAGAGTGTGTATCCCCATTAAGTCTGGACAAGTTTTGCCTTACCATGATTAAAAACACAGATTTGTCCCTCTTCCGATGTAATAAAAATCATGAAACAGTGGCCGACCTTTTACCCCTTAAATCAACCCTGTATGTTTGTGGTATCTCTGTCTCACTTTAATTCTAGTACACTTACTTCATATTATTAGTTTCAGTATGTTAACTAAATGCATGTTTTGGCTCACTAAGTTTGTGAATGCTGCACTTCCTGTTATGCTTGCTCCTTAACTTCCAGATCTTCTTCATGCTTGATTAGAAAGTATGTTATAGTGGGCAGTTTAGTGAACATTTTATGATAGAGTTATGTCCCTTTAATAGTTGAAAAATATATATATGACCCGAAACACACGAAAACGACCCTTCAGACAAAATCTTTACATTTTATGTTTTTTGAGGTTTATGAAACACATTGATTTTCTCTATAAAAATCTCTTTATTTTATGTTGATATCTTAATTAAAAATGATTTTATCTCAATTTGAAAACTAAAGATTGTTCTCACCATTAATTTTGACGTCGGCGTCTTGGACGACGTCGTTGATTTAATAACAACAAAAAACATAAACAATTACCATTTTCTATAGCATCAACTATTTATATTAAGAAACATGTTCCCTATGATATAATAATTAGGTAAAACACAGAAGTGACGAGAAATTTGATTAGTAACTAATTGATTACCGGCCGACGTCATAAATTGTTACGTTATGACGTTGTCGTCTAAACGTCCGAAGGGACGTTTTCGTGTGTTGCGGCTTATATGTATTTGGTTGTGTTTTTTTTCACTCAATATCAACAGAGGTTAAGTACTGACATATTATCTTGTTATAAGTTTCAAACAGAAGATCTAATCTTTGTACCATAGCTCTAATGGTTTTCCTTTGTTCTTGCTTATGATATAATTTTCATAAACCTGAAGGTCGATCTGAGCCTAAATCGTGCTCTAAATGCCAGTATATTAGTTCAGTCGTGCTATAAATGACAGATTCGGCAGTTATACCATGATCTACTCACTTTTACGCCTGCGCAGTTGTAATTTTTACACACAACCCGTCAATCAAAAAGACTAAACCATTACCAAAACAGCACTCCTTGACATTGCATTTGCCAATAATATACAAAGGCGATTGGCTGCAATAATTACAACATGGGTCATGCTCATGCCACGTGATAATGCTATTTCTTGATTGGATCGAGCTGTTATTTTTACTTAAAACTGCAACGCCCTAAAACTTCTTGCACGCGCATACTTGGATAAATGGCTAAGGTACCAAACATTTATAGCATATTTTTCTCGTATGCGATTTATACTGCACTCGTAGGCCCTCGAGAAGTAGTATAAATCGGTAGTATAAATCGCATATACTCGAAAAATTATGCTATAAATATAACTTATACCACATAAAGCTTTTTCATTTATTAAAAAGTGAGAAATATTAAGATGTTGATCACTTCTTCTGTTTCAGTTGTTCGGAAAAAAAAAAAAACTTTTCCATTAAAAAATAAGACTTTCAAAATCAAAAAAAATCACATTTTTACATTAACAATGAGTTATTTAGAAACTGGCTCTGCTTTACTTTTGACTTTTATGGGAACACACACTCTGGCAGATTATTAGAAACCGAATATTTGCAGATTCATCACTTGAATCCTGGTCCATAGAGAGCCATGATATATTAACAAGATGGTTCGTGGAATAACTGTAAAGAATATCAGGGTTGTTTTTTTCTTTCTGTTGTGACATTTATAGGGGACTTATTGCAAAAAGTGGAATTCATAAATACATGTACATAGAAAGACTGACTGAGAATCATCTTTTATTATTAGCTATTTTTAGCATAATTGGCCATGGCTGATGTTATGTATTTAATATGGCATTGTAATTAAAAATGCATAAATAAAATGATAGTTCAAGATATGTTATATTGAACATATAATTACTTATTCCAGACAGTCGGACATATTGGCAATTCAACATTTATTTCATATTGCGGACAATCAGAGGTATTGACAGATCAACTTTATAGTTTCATATTCCGGACAATGGGAAATATTGACAGTTCAATGTATAATTACTTATTTCGGACAATAGGAAATTTCCGGACAATTCATTAGTAAGTATATTCCGGACAATCAGGAAAAGTAATTCAACTGTCGCCCTTTATAAACACAATCGGCATATTGGCTGGTCATTGAATATTTTAGCCTCTAGAAAATCAGAAGGTCAACAATAAGTATATTCCGGACAATCAGAATATTTTAAACTAAATTCGACCGCCACCCTGTATAAACACAATCGGCATATTGGCTGGTCATTGAATATATTAAACTCCGGAAAATCGGAAGTATATTAGAAAATACAATGTTCCTTGTATCCAGCCAGCGATCAGTTCTTCCCCCATCAGTGTGACAATGTTGTTTATCTCCTGTAATCTTAATTGATGGCTGTCTTGATGCTGAAATTAGACAGAAGACACCAGCAGCACAACAAATATCAGAATGAAACAATATAATGGGGAAGGGAGGGTGGGTGTATGAAACCTTGTTTGTAGAAATATGAATTTCATTAAAAATAATTGTATCAAATATAATCGTCTTACCTGCAATAAATCAAAAACCAGTTACTTTAGACAACTGTTCAACTTGATACTTAGATAATGTGCTAGATTGTATCTCCCCTTTTGTATTAATTCTAATTATTTGTCATTCAATGACTAAATAATTAAACTAATTTTCACCACAAGACTTATGTTTTTATAGAAAATAAAGGTAATGATTTGTTTTGATAAGAAGAAAGCATTCATTTTTGTTGCATCAACCATTCAAATGCTTAAAACAATTCAAATGCTTAAAACAGTCTATTAAATCATTTTATAATTATTTTTTGTTTAGAATTTGCCATATCAAAAAGTCATGAAGCTCATTACTCAGTAACGCAAACACTCAAAGTATCTTTATCTGTGCAAAAGATAGAACTCACTGTGTTCTAAGAACACATTGAATGTCTCCTATATAGCACTCTGTGTTCTGAGAACACATGAAGTGTCTCCTATATAGCACTCAGTGTTCTGAGAACACATTGAGTGTCTCCTATATAGCACTCGGTGTTCTGAGAACACATGGAGTGTCTCCTATATAGCACTCGGTGTTCTGAGAACACATGGAGTGTCTCATATATAGCACTCGGTGTTCTGAGAACACATGGGGTGTCCTATATAACACTCGGTGTTCTGAGAACACATGGAGTGTCTCCTATATAGCACTCAGTGTTCTGAGAACACATGGAGTGTCTCCTATATAGCACTCAGTGTTCTGAGAACACATTATAGCACTCAGTGTTCTGAGAACACATGGAGTGTCTCCTATATATCACTCGGTGTTCTGAGAACACATGGAGTGTCTCCTATATAGCACTCAATGTTCTGAGAACACATAGAGTGTCTCATATATAGCACTCAGTGTTATGAGAACACATGGGGTGTCCTATATAACACTCGGTGTTCTGAAAACACATGGAGTGTCTTCTATATAGCACTCAGTGTTCTGAGAACACATGGAGTGTCTCCTATATAGCACTCAGTCTTCTGAGAACACATGGAGTGTCTCCTATATAACACTCAGTGTTATGAGAACACATGGAATGTCTCCTATATAGCACTCAGTGTTCTGAGAACACATGGAGTGTCTCCTATATAGCACTCAGTCTTCTGAGAACACATGGAGTGTCTCCTATATAGCACTCAGTCTTCTGAGAACACATGGAGTGTCTCCTTTATAGCACTCAATGTTCTTGTCTCCTATATAGCACTCAGTGTTCTGAGCACACATGGAGTGTCTCCTATATAGCACTCAGTGTTCTTGTCTCCTATATAGCACTCAGTGTTCTGAGAACACATTGAGTGTCTCCTATATAGCACTCAGTGTTCTGAGAACACATTGAGTGTCTCCTATATAGCACTCAGTGTTCTGAGGACACATGGAGTGTCTCCTATATAGCACTCAGTGTTCTGAGAACACAATGAGTTCCATGTTTTGAAGAAAAGGAATATTTTAAGTGTTTGCATTATTCGTTGAACAATGAGTTTCTATATTTTTTGATACAGCAAATTATAAACAAAAAATAATTCTAAAAGGATTTAATAGACTGTTTTAAAGGGAATGTAGGCATGCAGTCAATGAGTCGTTATTATTGAGAGTTTTAAAACAAATTTGGTCAAGGGTGAAAGGATTATCGGATGATAAACAAAGAAGATATGACCATTTGAAGGTTCTTTTGAAACAGATATGGAAGCCACCATTTTGAAAACTATGACATCACTGTTCTAAATTACCATATATAAAATATTTATAAATATGTTAATTAACTGATATAAAGCGGGAAATCCTAGCAAAGATATGAAAAATATGTATACTAAAGTGTCATTTGCAGTGATTTTCTTTGCTTTAAATGATATACTGTATACCAATATGCCATATATGGTAATTTAGAACTATGACGTCATATTTCTCCAAATGGTGGCTCCTATATTTGTTTTATTTTGTTTGTTTGTATGATATTTTACGTCATTTTCAACACATGTAAGGTTATATATGACGATCAAGTTTTTGTCGTGGAGGCAGCCCTTTGTAAAAAGCAAGCCATTGAAATTCCATTGATTGTCCGTTTACATTTTAGCCATCGATTTTGAATTGATATACCATTGATTTGTTGAAAATATGAATATTAATGAGAAGAAGACGAAAATCCATTGAAACACCATTAAAACACCATTGATTTGAGGCAAAAAATGTAAATGAGGTACCATTTTTATGATGTCACAGAAAAATGGTAAAACAATGGTCTAAATATGCAAATGAGGTTAATTATAAATGGTATAACAATGGTAAAACAATATTTTTAACTAAAGGCTCTGTATTTTGCCAATTTGATAAATTAACCTAGTTGATGCAGTTTGGGCGTAGACTATCCTATCTTAGACGTCCAGATAAACAGAACTGGTACCTTAACTTGTGACGTAATATGAACGCAAGCACAGACGCATGTACAGAGGCACTTAATCTTTAAAGAAATGTGATCCATAAGTCAAGCTCTATGTCAGCGGGCTCGCCAGGGTACTTAATAAAACTGGACACGACAAAAAAAATAGATACTAACTTACTCGCAAAATGTCAACAGACACCAGGGGAATACAATATTCCTCTCCATAATTTTATATTCTATTTATTGTTTGATACTTTTTCATTGGCAAATTACACATGCATTGCAGAGGTTGAATTCGCGAAAACAGATGACAGTACAGATTTCATTTCAAATTGATCTTTCTACAGACTATAAATAGAAATTTCCTCTCTCAATTACAACTATTAAATGAATAAGATGTTTTCATAAAATAAAACATTATAGAATAAAGCAAAACACTTACTTTTTAATCATTAACACTGAGAATTTGAAGTTGCTATATTTTCCCTCCAAAAATTAAGACTGGGTGTCTGGGTTTCTTTGCACTCTTTGTCAGAATTACATTGATTTATACGTTTGAAATAAATGGTAAATATCAATTGTTTAAAATGGCTTCAAGGAATTCTCATTTTATATTAAACCTAATTTAAAATATGTGAAGTAATAAATGGCATTTCAATAGTAAACCAAGTGATTCATTTCTGATCATTTCTGTATCTTGACTTTCTTGTACAATTGAAAATCCATTTTTTTAAATAAATGGAAATAAATGGTCAATAATCAATGGTTTTGTTGACTACCTCTAAAAAGCACCATTTATTTTTCTTTAAATAAATGATGTTTCAATGTTTTTTCTGAAACAAATGGTATAGCAATGCAATGCAATATAAAGGGAAAAAGACCATTTATTTTTGCTAAGGGAGACCACCCACTTTTCCAGGGTAGAACCAGTACTGTACACCTCCCGCCATCCATAAGAATTGAAACGTCCTCACTTACATGTTGAGCTCCCAGTGGGATTCGAACCCTCAGCGGTGAGAGGCAAAGTAAGTTACAATTCAATGTTGTTAACCATTCGGCAACAAACTTCAGATGGTCATATCTTCTTTGTTTACTATCTGATTTTGATAATTAATACACCTATTTCCAAGATTTTCAGAACTCTCAATAATACAACTTGCTGTGTGACCCTACATCCCCTTTAAGATTGATTCACAGTTGTTCCACCTTTATGTGGCTCACTATAGTATGAACAATATCGTGCCTTCGGGTAATGATAATCAAAAGTGCTATAGAGGCAGCTACTGTCAGTGTATTTTCAGACATTGGAAAAAAATAATTCTATTGAGACACATTTTTAGTGTTTTTTAACAATGAATAAATTGAATGTAAATATTTCAGTAATGGAAACACTAATGATTCTCTGTTTTGTAGATTTTCCAACATTTACCAAGCCATAACATAAAACGGTCCATTTACCAGAGATCGGCCTTCAGAAACTGGTCTTGCTATATCTGAAAGTAATTATTCTTGACGAGCACAACCTAGCAGATCAGAAGCTGGAATTGAATTATTGTTGAAGAGCTGATACTGTGGCTGAACAATTATGACTTTTGTCCACGGAGTGTGTTAGAAAATATATAGAATGTAATTATGGTTACTGACTCAAACGGAAACACATCAGAAATGTTTCTTCTTGGGAGTTGCGTGACCTTATCTGGCTAAGTTTTTGACCTGGTATTTATAGTGCATTTAGGTGGTTATAAAAAATGTCTCAGAAGCTTAATATTTACAACTGGAAACACTGATGTTTAACCCTTAACCCGCTACATATACATAATGGACTGTTCTTTCTTTGAATTAAGACCATTCCATTTATGTGACAAAGGGGTGTTTTGTGGGGGGTGGGGTGGTGGTGGGGGGGGGATGATGGATCAGCAGCCAGACATTGTAAACCCTGATCAGCCTGTGAGTTACTACCAGGTAGATCTGATCTAGGTTTACAATGGATGCAAATGTTATTATAGTTTAGGCTTTAATAGCGGTTTAAGGGTTAAGAAACTAACCCACCAACTAATGGCAAAATTAATCTACAAACTCATTCATCAAAACTCTATCCAGGTGTTCAGGCCTACATCATGTAATAATGTAATAATGTATATCTGCCAATTAAAAGTATAGGTTTATTGACAGGTTATTAAGATACCAATGATTGAATATGCCTAAAACAAATTCCGTTTATATTTTGTCTATAGAGTTTGGATTCTCGTAATATGTAAGTTATATATATACCTCATCATCAGCAGGTTTAGAATGGGGACAGCTACTTTAGGATACATTTTCAGTCATTCAACATTGTAGGGCAAGTGTACCAGTTTCTAGGCTGCTCTCTCTGGGGAAGCTAAATAAAACTACAGTATAATCCCTAATAAACGCCCCTCCCCTAATAAATGATTGATTGACATATGGACTTTGGTTTTCTTGATAAAGAAGATCATTAAATAATGTCTCTGATTTAAAAGTTAAATTATGTCTTTTTCTAAAATGAATGCCCCACTTTTCAAAAATGTTACGCCCCAGTGGGGCGTTTATTAGGTATTATATGGTATATGGATGAGCCATTCAACAACAATTCAACATTTCAAATACTGCTATTTAAAGCTTCAATGTTCCCAGCAGTTTTGGTTTATCTCTCTGTTACTATTCCATCGAATTTGATGGCAATTAAAGTTGACAATTTAATGTCAGTAGAGAGGCATAGATAGTTTGGCTTTGTGACAATGTCAGTTAAACCAGGTTCTAGGATGCACCAAACCTCATTCTTACCATATTGCCATCCCAATATACTGGGACAGTGGAAATAAAGATATCCCTGCCAGGTTATATTCTCTGACAAACAAGGCAATATAAATCAGCAATATAAGTTAAACACATAAATGATCATGTATATATGAATATAAAAAACAAAAGCCCAGTAAGCCACAAAGCAAGTACTCAGTGACTTGGCAGAAGCCAGAGCAACAAGAGAAAAAAACGTGAAGGGTATGGCAAGATAAAATTTAAGACAAGCAAGAAACACTACCGTCCATTGAGGATTGAGGTACATGTCATCATATAGGGTCCATATTCTGTCATCGCACAATCAAAGAGGAAAGCATAGTGGTGAACTGTAAATGGGTCAACCACTAAACATGCAGTGCGTTGCAAAATGATAGGGTAATAACCTCGTTTGATAAACCTTTTAACAACTTTGATAAAGATTGTATGAAAGTGATTATGACCAGGAATCTTACAAAGTTTGTAAAACACATCACCATAGAATGCAAGGTGTGATAGGGTGTCGCAGAAGAGTTCTTAAATTACTTTTAAATTTTTAAAGTAGATCAGGGTTACGATAATAAAAGTTTGCAAAGGTTTTGCCAACCAAAGTTGTTTTATTGTCTCTTATTGTACTATAACATTTGTACAAAATTACATTTTCTTCATAGTGAAAAAATGACATTTGGTGTTATTGTTACTAAAATCTTGATATATAACACTATTTCTGGTAAGTAGATTATTGGAAAAGTGTCAGTTTCAGTGGAGTAAATAAATAGAGATTATTTAACTGCTGGGAACGATTATAAGAAAATCCTTCACAAAATGGTAGACGTGTGGTTCTTTTCACGAAAGAGCGGATACGAATGAGTGAAAAAAACAACACACGCCTATCATCGAGTGAAGGATTTCCATAAATCGATCACAACAGTTAAATAATCTATTTATTACATTTTTAATCAGATTATGTATGTTTTAACATAATTATTCGCTTTATTTAGCATTATCGGCGGTCGACGTCACCAACACGTTATTGACGTCATAACTCAACATCGCAGTTAGTTGTTTTTTTGTTCGAAGTTAGTTTTTAATATTTAGCGATTATGAATATTCTTTCACTGAGAAATCCCAGTCTTTCACCCATAGAAATGTAATAATACAAATTCACTGATATGGTCTTACTTTTGATAGTTATAGAACTTAAAAGGATATGTCATAGAATATTTCCAGGCATTAGCCAAGAAATCTACATGATAAAATGTGATACAATGATGTAACTATTTCTGGTTGTCAGATATTAGTAAAGTGGCAGTTGGGTGAAGTAAATAATAAATCTTCACTGATAAACCAGGATATCATGCACGAGGGCATCGGCACGCAAATATAATTTTCCTTGATGGTGACTAACGTGCAATGAAACATTGGTTATATTGGCATGAAACTTTCTGGATAGGTAGCTTATGAAGAGGAAGTTTGGGGTTGTATTAGGTATCACTAGGGTCAAGGTCACTGTTACTAAAAATAGAAAAAATGGTTTCCGTTCAATAACTTCAGTTAGGAATGAGATATTGGCATGAAACTTTCTGTATAGATAGTTTATATAAAAGGCAAGCTTGGTATTGCATTTGGGGGTCTCTGGGGTCAAGGTCACTGTTACTTAATAGAAGAATGGTTTCCGTTCAATAATTTCAGTTAGGAATGAGATATTGGCATGAAACTTTATGGATAGGTAGCTAGGATTGCATTTGGAGTCACCAAATTCAAGGTTAAGGTCACTCGTACTAAAAATAGAAAATGGTTTCCGTTCAATAAATTCAGTTAGGAATGACATATTGGCATTAATTTTCTAGATAGGTAGCTTATATAAAAAGCAAGATTGGGATTGCGTTTGGGGTCAGTGGGTAACCTGTTCAAGGTCACTGTTACTACAATTAAAAAACCGCTTTCCGCTCAATAACTTCAGTTAGGAATGAGATATTTGTTTGAAACTTTCTCGATAGGTAACTGACATGAACAGGAATTTGAGGTCAGTGGGTTATTGTTACTAAAAAAGAAATAGAAAGAATATTTTCAGAATTATCCCCCTTGAATATTTTCAGAATTAGAATTTGCTTTAAGTTTACTTCCAGTTTGTCAGAAACTTGAAACAAGTTTTATCACAAATACTGTATGTTGAAAAGAAATTAAAATCTGTTGTGAGCATCTTGCATACACTATTCAAATGACTCATCTTTCAAATTATGGAAAAACGGGCTTTCACGCCAACAGGCTTTTCTCTTGTTATTACTTGCATTCCTCAAACAATTTTGAATACTTGTATACACATAACAACTGATGACCTTATGTCCCTGTACATCTCCCATTGTTGATTGTCTAATTTATAACAGAATTATGGCCCTTTGTTTGACTTATGGGAGAAGCATCTCCGTGGCCGAATGGTTAATGACATTGGGTTGTAAACCTTCGCCTCTCACCGCTGCGGGTTCGAGTTCCACTGGGAGCTCTACTTGTGAGGAAGTGAAAGTGAGGAAGTATCGATTCTTACGGATGGTGGGAGCTGTACAGTACTGGTTCTACCCAGGAAAAGTGGGTGGTCTGCCTCCACCACAAAAACAAATCGACCGTCATATATAACCTTACATGTGTTGAAAATGACGTAAAACACCATACAGACAAACAAACAAACATCACCTTCAGTGATAGTTCTAGTTTTCTTTGACAATGATTCTAATATGCTAGGGGGCATTAATACGTGGCTATAATTTTCTTTGATGATGAATCTAACTTGCAAGGGTCGCATGTGAAAAATAATTCTCTTTGATGATTTTTGGTGATGACTAACCTGCAAGGGGGCATTGGCAAGTGAATATAATTATCTTTAAAGATGAATAACGTTGGGGCGTTGGCACTTTTCTATGCTTTCTTTGAGGATGACTAACATGCCAGGGGGAATTGGCAAGTAAATATAATTATCTTTGATGATGACTCTAACATGCAAGGGGGCATTGTCACATATATTAGATCACCTCTCATGCAGATTCAATACAACCGAGTGACACTTTTCTCTCTTGTTTATGTTTGTAGCTGCCAAGGGATCCCCTTTTCAGTATTTATCCATACATAAGAATTCATTCCAAAAATAAAGTGTTTATGCATCATTACGTGGTCCAGTTTTAAGTCCATTAAGCGATGGGAAAGCTTTTTATAAAAATTTCGACAATAAAACACGTTTAAAAACTCTTTTTTTTATTTAAAAATGCGCTTAAACCTGTTTAAAATTAGCTATTAAATGTTTTAATTTTACAATATGCAAAAATGTTAAGCCAAAATTAAGGTTTTATTTCATACCCGGGCAGCCAACCCCGTTTTCCCTTCTTGGAGACGGGGTTGGATGGGGTATGAAAGTTAATACTTGGACCACGTAATATGTTCTACTCTTTAAACTATATAATCACTAAATTGTCTTGAAGCTTTTCAGTCCTGCCCACTCTTGTTCTCATTACAACTGGTGTCTCTTCCACGACGCAACCAATGTCTTCATCACTGGTCATGTTATCGTCATCCTATTCTGCAGCAATCTCCTGATTTCCATAATCATATGTGCTTTTCATAATCTGACTGTATTTTTTTTCATTAAGAATAACTATTAAAGTCCATGTTTGTTTCATATTTCTTTTGATTCCAGCACATGAATGGCACCTTCATTGGTGAAGCTTTCATCGCCAGCTGAAATGAAAGTCTATCAGTTGACACCTGCACACTGCTTGTATTAGTGACCCCTAGCCTAAATGAGTTTCTTTGCCCTTTCCACATAGCAAAATTGAAACATGTTAAAAACCTATCTGTGTGTATTGTAAACCTGTGTTACACAAGCTACAATTTCCAGGGCTTATTACCTAAAAAAAGCAACGAATCCCTCTTCTCGAACCCGTCCCTACTAACTATCTTACTAATTCAAAGTTCTGTGCACTCCCGACCTAGCAAATAATCTTATTTTACAACCATTCTAGTATTATAATAGATCTATACGTATAGAACCGAAATTTTAATAGAATGTTGATTGGCAAACACTTGCAACTCTTTTATGAGTAATAGAATCTAACAACGATAAAAAAGAAGCCAAGAAAATAACAGACCATTTTATGTAAAACACCATACAAACAAATCAAACTATACAAAACTTACTAAAGAAGCTGTGCATTTTTGGCTCATTATTCAAAAGCAACTTCAAGTTATCCCATTCCACCTCCGTATCTGCCATCAGAAATCGTCCATTTAATGGATACTCAATGTCTTTAAAATGCAATCTTTACTGTATAGTCTCCAAAACCATTAGAAGAAATCCTCGAAGGAATGCTGGAAGGAGATTTTTGAGTTGTGCGAGCTCAGAGTGCTAACTGTGCTTCTGAGACACAGTCGCATTTCGGGTTTTCGATTTGCACCACATAATGTGAGACGACAAGACACCTCATTAAACATGGTTCAACCTGCAGATGTGTAATCAACCTTTTTTTTCTTTTCCTTTTTTTCAATTAAGGGAGAAAACTGTGTACGATTACATGGACTAATGTAGGTACAGGAGGGAGGTTTCATTTTAAAGCAGTCTGAGTTTAGCCTGTGCTGGGATGCAGTTTCGTATTCATATTTTTCATCAGATCTGATCATACTGATTTAAACTTGTTTTTAATAAATTTCCATTCTGTTAATTGCGTCCGTGTCCAAAATACTATATAGTTTGCGTCCCACGTACCACGCCTCTGCATCTGGAATACTCTCTAAATCAGACTGAATCCGGCGTCCAAAAAGGGGGTGGTTTCCTCGCATATGCACATTTCATGTGAAACTGAATCACAACAACAGATTATGAATGTTTTCATTTGTACATGAGTTTCGTCGGTGTGTTCTTGGGCAAGACACTTTTCCTTAGCCTCGTCCGTCAGATGGGGACGTAAACCGGGCGGTCCCATGTATCGGTCTATCCTCCGAGCACGTTAAAGAACCATAGGAATCTATTCGATAATAAGAGTAAGAGCAAGGTTCCCGGATTCCTATGTATCCTTCCCCCCTCTCTGGGGCGGCTCTAAATAACCTATACTGTGTTGATGAGCCGTTAAACAACATTCAATTCAATTGTACATGGATCCAGATCGCCTCTAGTCCCTTTAAGAAGCTAAGTTTTTAAGACCCATACATTCAGATTAGGTTATTAAAGTTCTCTTCTGGGGAAGGATATTGAGCTGATATTCAAGACTGTGGATGATACTGGGATTTATGTCATATTCTCCATAATTATATCACATTAACCCTTAGCCCGCTATGAATATATAATGGACTGTCCTTTCTTTAAATTTAGACCATTCCAGTTATGTTACAAAGGGGCGTTTTGGTTAAATGACTGATGAGCAGACAGACAGGGTAAACCCAGATCAGCCAGCGAGTTACTCACAGGCTGATCTGGGTTTACACTGGCTGCAAAGGATGTTGTAGTCACACTTGGCAGGCTAATGGTTAATATATACTCAGTACATTTAAAAACGCACCATTTTTGATTTTCGATTATTTTTAGTGTGCTGTTTTTTTGTTCAAATAAAGATTGTATTTTACATTATTACACGCCCCGTGTGGTTGCCGTGGGCCCCGTTTGGTCATGGGGCAAAGAATACGGCCACTGCAGATCCCTTTGGAGGGGTAGGCAGAGGGGTAGAATCCCCCCAAATTCATGTTCATTTTATCATTTTTTGTTCATGTTCATTAAAGGTCTTCATCATTATCCCCGCATTGTTTCAGGTGCTATCTCGCTCGCATCAAAAGAGCAGTGGCAGAAAAACAATAACGTGGCTCCAGCGTAAATGGAGTTTCTACGATAGAATTTGCAGCAACTCTGCAGTTCAGGGTGAGAAGGTTCTAGGCCCATTTTCCATATTTTATCTCGATGTACATGGAAGATGAGCCTGGCATGTTCATGCCTTTTAGGCGCCATATAACCTTTTCATGTGTTGGTGTGCCTTAAAACCCCAATTCAATTCAATTACATTAGTACACAAGTCTCTTTGTCCCAAAGGTAAACATATGGTGATAAACAGTTGCATAAGATTTGCTCTACTTCTTTTAAATATATTTCAAAATCTATAAATTCCAAAATTACCAAGTGTTGCGTTTTCAAATGACTACTGAGTGTTTTCTCTGGGTCGGCTTTAAATAACATATAATGTGTTGATAAGCCATTAACAACATTCAATTCAATTTGTCTGGTGTTTGTTTTCTCTGGGTCGGCTTTAAATAACATATAATGTGTTGATAAGCCGTTAACAATATTCAATTAAATTTGTCTGGTGTTTGTTTCCTTGCTGGTACAGCAAATATATTATTTCACTTGATGCAATAATTGTCACCTAATCTGGTTATTTCCTGGCAGGCAGATATTCTTGCCTGTGTTCGTTTCCATCTGCAAACTGTGAGTAAACAGTGTTATATCACCTTGATACTGTTACAAATTACGAAAAGTTCGTAAGTTAGAAATAATACTTAAATATTATTTCCACACAAATAAATGTTTCTTGTAGATGATGCAGTGATTTTTTTACAAATTCACTTGTACGTGTCCTAGGACTCGCTGGGCCAAAAATCTATGAGTCCCAAAACTAAAGGAGTGAGTCCCAGGTTTTAGTAGTAAGTTATTTCAAATTCAAGCACTATTTTATAACATGGTGTTGATAACTTTAATCAGGCATACATACGGTGAGAGCATAACAATCGCAGTCGTGAGAACACTGCATCATTCTATCAACATCCCCCTTTCTTTAAGAGAAGTAGTAATAATCCTTAAATTAGAACTTACTAAACTATTAACATCAATGACTAGAATTTGCAAAATATTACTATGAAAAGAAAGATGATTAATTGCAATCTGAATGACTAGAACATACCAAATACTGATCTGAACAAACATGTGATTAACTACCATCTGAAAACATTTCTCACAATCGTCATTATTGGAGGATGTACTGGCCTTTTGAATGAAAATCGAGAGTGTTTGTTGCTTTGAGTCATTGTTTAGTTTTCTCTTTGGCCCCATTTTGCAGACGATGCATCGCCAATTCGTGGAATGTTTACTTCCGCACCGTTTCGTGTTTTACCTCACGGCCGATTCCATTGGCTAATCGTATGACCATTGTCCAATAATAGTCGACGTTACAAAATTACGCGGAACGGTGCGAGGGTAAACTTAACCCTCATCGAATAGACAAATATTGCGGTAGACGCGGAGAAAAAAGCGACGGATTGAATTCTTACAGGGGAAATATGGCGGTAGACGCGGAGAAAAAGCGACGGATTGAATTCTTACAGGGGAAATATGAATAACAGAACTCTTTACTTGCAATTTATGTGCGTCCCGAGAACGCACATGTTCTGACAATTTGCGTCCACGGAAATATTTGTGCGTCCTGGACGCAGGACGCAGAGGTAAAAAAATCACTGATGATGTATTAAAGGACGTAGTAAATATAAATAAGTCTTTCACAAAGTTGATGCCTTTTATTAAACGTTTCTAAGAGTTATCAAGCACTGTTCCAAATAATATGTCAGAGAAAATAATCCAAATATCAAAGTTCTTTTAAGTAAGAATAATTGCTCAAATCTCTTATAGTTACACTTTAAAAGTCTCTCTCTCTCTCTAACTCTGCTCATTCTAAAGAAATGTACTTCAATAATTCTGACTGAAAATGCTGACCAAGAACCCCTAACTGAAGAATATTAGCCCTTTATATACTCTTCCATAAGCCATTTAGCTAAGCAAGCTAAGCCAACCAATGAACTAAATGACCGCTTTCAACAGCCAGCAAGTAGGGCGCACACCCATCATCCTAACACAAATGACATGAGCTTGCTGCATGGACAGCCAGCAAGTAGGTCGCACAACATCAGCCAATACACCAAATGACATCAGCTAGCCAGCAAGTAGGTCGCACACCCATCATCCTAACACTTAAATGACATGAGCTTGCTGCATGGACAGCCAGCAAGTAGGTCGCACAGCATCAGCCAATACACCAAATGACATCGACTAGCCAGCAAGTAGGTCGCACACCCAAGCAAACGCACCAGATGACATAATTATATTTAAAACATGTGAGGTAATATAAGATTATCTAAAATCATAACATTCTCCCCCATTAAGACTTTCCTTTCTCCTGGAAGCAAGCAAAACAACCTTTGTAAATAGCCTTTACAAATGAAGTAAATTCATCACAAAATAAAAATCTGATACTAGTAATACTATATATCAAAATGGATAAATATGGTTCAAATAAAGCACAGTACATGAACTCTTCTAAATGTTGAATACAAAACAATTCTAATTCATTTGTATTGTCCATGAGATAATGTTCCCTTAATTAACCCACAAACATGCTCTTGAATGATCAACATAGTAAATGAATAAATAGTAAATGAATGAAATTCCATTTGGCACAAATCTGATATACCAGTAGTCCATTCAGGGGTGATGAAATTTTATCACACCATATCTCTGATAAGGTGAATGTGTTTCTAATTTGTGTCCATGGCACACATGGATATGGTGGTGAACTGTCATTTAATTGCTTTGAGTTGGTTTACTATATAAACAAACACACATTTTGTCTAATAAGAAACAAGCTGTACTGTACACAATTAATCGGTAAACATGTTGTTGTTTGCTTTTCCCATTAATGTCTGCATTTAGGAATGTTCATAATTTAAAGGCAATATATCTCTTCCACCAAACATCTTGGACAATAGGACTAACATATATGGGTAACATCAGCGATAGTGGTGTCTGGGAAACAATCAAACACACTTACCATCCTCTTCTTTCGCCATTGAATGGTAGGACCAACATATTTGGGTTACATCAGCCGTAAGTGGTTGGTGTCTGGGAAACATCAGACACCTTTACTGTCTGCTTCTTACTGGATCAATTCATTAATTGGTGATAAGTATTTGGGAAACATCAAACACCGCAGCCACGTGCTTCTTGGTGGGTCGATGAGACAGGAGTGCTTCATTTAGTTCAATAATAAATCCAAATTTTGATAAATCCAAATGTATAATTACAGCACAAGATCTTAACTGCATATGTTGAAGGGATACTTAATTTCATAATTCCACAACACAAGTGAAATGCTTTTATAGCTATTATAATGCTAAAAACACACAGAATACATATATTCATATACATGTATGTATGCAGGAGAATTGAAATTATTCCAAAATATTGAAATATATCCACGCAAGGAATAGTACAATACACATTAATCCAGGGAACAATTAATCCAGGAGACACTTAATCCATGAAACTAATTTCATATTTGAGGTAAACAAGTTTTATCCAGATAAAAGATTCACACATTTTAATCTGGCAACAGAATTTTATCTCCCTATAATTTAACTGCACATATGTTTATCAAAGTAAACAGATTTATATCCACAGAAAACACAGTTACATCCAAATGAGAATTTCACACAGGTTAATCCAGGAAAACAGAATTTATATTCCAAGAAAACACAATTATATGCTAATGATAATTTCACACAGGTTACTCCAGGAAAACAGAATTTATATTCCAAGAAAACACAACAAAAAAATAGGTGAAATTAACTTGAATACACCCAGAAAAATCGAAATTAATTCCAGTAAACACAAACATAAGGCAAGCAATAAATATGTATCACAAAGCGCTGGTGTGTATCCATCGAATATGGAATTATTACCTATTAGGTTTGCTGTAGAAGTTGCAGTATTACTCGATTCATTTCCGTTAATGAGTTTATTAGCTCCGGTGATTGAATACTTTTTGTATGTAGGTTTTCTGAAGGTTGGATTCCTGAAGATTTATCTAAAACAGTTTTAATTGAACGTATATCTTTTTTTAGTATTTCTGCTAGTTGCTTTTCGTAATTTTGAATGTCCAACGATGAAGGGACTATTGAATTACTGATTGTTTCTTCAAGCTTGTCAATTCTTTGTATAATATCCGATTGTGATGTAGTAAATAGATTTTCAAGGTTGTTAATTCTTTTCAAAATGGCTCCTTCATTTTGCGTATCTGCGCTTTCCATTTTCCTTTTGGACCCCTTTGGTTACGGGAAATCATCCTCTCCCTCTGTGTCAGATTAAATCATAATTCCCTGTTACAGGATTTTTCCTGGTTGGCCCCACACAGCTTGCAACAAATTGTTCCAATTGATCGGCTTGTTTCATCTGTCGGCCAGTCATTGACATTGATTACTCTACAATATCCATCTTTGTGGATCACAGTACAAATGTTTTCAGAAAATTTAGTTCCTTTTTCAAAGTGACAGCTTTTAATGTGACGATTTAAAGATTGTTTCACTTGATAATATGACACCTATATGGTGAAGGCATAATCCGTTAAATGCCCAGAGCTTGTGGGTCCTATGCTTTTATACTGGAGGCTGAGTCGGAGATATGAACCATCCCTGGACAGTTCTGAATTCTGGTCCTAAACTGTCCCCAAATATGGTCAGGTATTAGCATCCATATTCCAATTTGCATAGAGCTTATCTGGATATATCTATATTTTAGTGTAACAAGGTAATATTATGCCAAGTTGCAATCTAACCCTCAATTCCAAGCCTGTGAGTTTGTCACCATAACCTAGTACCACGCCTGAGGTCAATACCCTCTCTGCTGATTTTGTTTGTCCTAGTACCACACCTGAGGTCAATACCCTCTCTGCAGGACTTTTTTTGCCCCAGATTTTCGCACATTTTTCAGTTTATCTGGCTCATTAACAGGTGGTTCTGTTGGGCAGTCACTTGTTGATTCTGTAATGTGAGCACCCATTGTGAAAAAGTATTGCACAAGAATGGTTTTATTCGGTCATGATGAATGATTTTAGACCTAGTTTTACCAGAACCTTTTATTTCAAATAAAATATCACTGATTTTCCTTGTAATAACATACGGTCCCTTCCATATTTCTGATTTTAATTTAGGACTCTTTCCCACTATTCTTGTAGTGTCTAAACAATAAACAACATCACTTACTGCATATTACTGAAATGCTAATCTAGCATCATAGTCACGTTTTTGTCTTGCAGAGTTTTTCTTCAAATTTTCTCGAACAAAACTATAGATTTTTGAGATCTTGTCTTGCAAATTCACAACATAATCAGTGTGCGTTTTTAATTGAGACTGGTTATTTGTTGGTACTCCACACAGGAAATTAACAGGCAAATTGACTTCTCTCCCAAACATTAGCATGTTAGGTGTATACTGGGTACTCTCATGTATGCTTGACCTGTATGCTGCTGCCTCGCCTCTTAGGCTGTTAATAAGTCGAAACACTTTCGTCTTATTGTCCCATCTGCATGTCGCTGCCAGCATTTTAAACTGTGTTATGAATGAGACATTGGACGATTTCCCATCATACAACACAGGTTGAGTAAGTGGCACAGAATAATGATCATGTACATGTTGATCTTGCTGAATGCCAGCTGGAGGTGGAGCATGACGTACTGGTGATTGAATAGGTGACTGAATATGTGTCTCTATGTTAGCAAACGCTCCTATATCTCATCCTAATTAGTTTGCTCTTTGTTTATATAAGTTGTTATCATATTTAAAAGTGATTGGTTAAAGCGTTCAACCATTCCATTAGACGAGGCCCTGTATGGGGTACACCTGGTTTGGTTAACTTCTAGCAAAGTACGTGCACACTTGTTGAAAAAGATCCAACTGATAATTTCTTCCTTGATCAGAATGTAAATCTAATGGTAATCTGTATCTTGAAAAGAATTCAAACACTATTCTATTTGCAACTGTTTCTGCCTTTTGGTCAGGAATGGCATATGCCTCCACATATTTTGTGAAAGAATCCATTACAACAAGTACATATTTGTTGTTAGAGGGTTCTGAAACTGGAAAAGGGCCCAGTATGTCAGTTCCACCTCTGTCCATAGGATACCCAACGATATATTCCTGCAATGGCGCTCTTGGCTTTCTATGAGGTCTCTTTCTTGCTCCACAGAACGAACACTGTCGTATCCAAAGCGTCACAGAGTCTTTCATTTTATACCAATTTTTTTTTAATCTAAGCTTTCCCAGTGTCTTTTTCACACCTAAATGTGCAGCTGTAATAGAACTGTGTAATGCACTGATTATCTTTGGCCGTAGTACTGATGGTAAAACTAACTGGTTGTAATCTGAAGTTTTATTGTTTGTAGTCCATTTTCTAAATAAGAGACCATCGATAACAAGTAGTTGAGACCACTGAAGCCATAAGTTGCGTGTTGCAGGAATTTCAGCAGCAACACACTCTCTTGAAGGTCAGTCATCAGAAGCCAGTTTCCATCTTAGAATTGTACCTATCTCGGGGTCATCATTTTGCATCTTTTGAAGCTCAGAATTGGTATATGAACCAACCCAGTTTGAAAACTTATACACAATGCTATTACCATTGGTAGAATTGTCACTTTGAGTTAGATTTGGGAATAACCCACCAGAGTGGGTTTGAAGGCCAAAGTCCTTTTCTAGTGTCTCGGCTCCCAAAACAACACTGTCTCCATCCTTTTCTTTGGGTGGAATGACCTCTTCAGAGATTCGTAAACGACGTGCCAAACATAAATTTTTCTCTGAAGAAAATCGCAAAATATCATGCTTGATATATCTAAATCCCAAGCGAATATACATCATCACGATACCAAGACAAAACACTATACTGTCAATCAGGTTAGTTGAACCTGAAGACAGATGCACTCTCTTTGCAATCAGTGGAATAACATCGTCAATTTCTTCCAAAACTGACCATTCCTTATGCTTTTTAGTACAGTCTTTACATCCCTTACACGGTAACTCAGCAAGCACAGTCTTGCCATCATAACAGAAGCACACACTTGGCTCACATGGAATGTGCAATAAAGCATCTGCGTTGACGTGCTTAGTACCTTTTCGATGTTCCAACTTGAAATCGAACTGAGATAAAACTTCAAGCCCCCTGGCCATTTGATTCTCAGGGTTCTTAAATGACATAATTCACCGTAAAGAACTATGATCACTTCTAATGAGAAATTGTCTGCCAAGCAAATACTGTCTGAACATTTGAGTAAACGTAACAACTGCTAGAAGCCCCCTCTTGTCACGCAGTAAGCTCTTTGTGCTCTAGACAGACTTTTACTTGCATATACTATTGGTCTTTCAACCATTTCCTGTGTATTTTCACAATATTGCATTTGGGATAAAACTCCACCAATGCCAACATTCGAAGCATCGCAGTCGAGAACAAATGATCCTGTATCCTGTGGGAAAGCCATAACTTCTTCTCCAGTAAGTGCTGACTTCAAGTCGTCAAAGCTTATTTGACACTTTTCATCCCAGATAAAAGGTTGTCCGGCCTCTAACAACCTATTTAATGAACTTGGTCTTGACGAAAATCCACGAATATAACGTCGATAGTAGGAACAAAATCCCAGAAATGAACGAACTTCGGTCAAATTCGTTTGTGTAGACCAGTTTCCAGTTTTTAATAGCACTAACTTTAACTTTTCGGGATGGTTAACATTTTGTACTATTGATTTTATTAATATTGCGTTCTGCTCAACCCGGGGCTAGAGGGCATGAGCGGTAGCTAGCATATTTCACTACCGCTCATGAACAGTCTCAATCAAACCGAGACTGCAATATTTCGTATGTGTCGTTTTCGGCCGTTTCCAAAGGTCCATTATCATACTTTTTTTACTCATCTGTGGTTTTACTTTGCCTTTTGACACCATATCGAGGGTTTAACGCGAAACTATTGTAACTCACTTTTAGAAAATTTTACAGGAGAAGCAAAAAACATCTTATTTTAATCATAAATGCATTTAAGAACTTTATTCTCTGGCATGTAAAAAAGAAATGGTATCCATTTATGATTTGAGAACAAAAGAAATAATTCATGTAATTCTGTACGAGATATTTAAGAAATACTGACTTACAATAGTTTCGCGCTAATTATTTGAAGATACAGATGAAATTTTTCAGGGCGAAACTATTGTAACTAACATTTTTTAGCAGTTATTCATACATTTTTTCAGATTTTTTTTTCAAAACTACATACTTCAATGAAAACTATTGGACAGTATAGCTTTAGGCAGTAAGTTTGTATGTTAAGGCTCATTTTGGACAAACCTAAGAATGGTATGCAACCCGAAATCCCTTAAGTTCTTGTTATCTTTATTTTAAGTTTAGTTTCACAGTTGAAGCATACAGCAGTTATCATTATCTTCCTTTTATATAGTTAATATTAAATAGTTTCCCTCTTCATTAAGTTATATGAGAACTAATTTGACTTCATAAATTTTTTATGCGAAACTATTGTAAGTCAATATTATTTTAAATATCTGATTTTTAAACAAACGATACAACGAAATATGCTGTAGACAATACTTGTTATAGACAATACTTGTTATAAAGTTCATTTAATGTAGTAAAGTCATACAATTCAGACAAGATGAAGATAAGAACACTTATATGGAGTGCAATATCTTATAGCTAAAAAGTGTTTGTAAAAATTACTTATGGCAAGTGGCTATTTTAACAAACATGTTTTTTGTGGCGATTAGCTTATTGTAGGGACAATGGATTTTACTGAATAGGTGAAACTAGCTTCTTGCACCACTGTGTCTCCTCTTTCAGTTTAGGAGGTGAGGGGATGTGTTGTTTGTATAGGGATGGGGTAGGGGTGTTGGAAGTAAAAACTTTAAGAATTGGAACGCATGAGCCTTCCAGTATTATTAAACTTCACTGAATAATCCCATATAAAATAGTGTCTTAGTTGCAACTGCACAGTATGACTTGATGTATTTAAAAATCATGGCGTCGGGTTAGTTTTTTCCAAATATCTTGCATGTTTTAAATAATTCTTTATAATTAATTCAAAGCAATTGTTTTTACATATTAATTGTTGATTATATTACACCAACACTATATTTAAAACCTATGACAGAAGAAAGAAGTAGAATTTGAAATTATATTTCCTTTAATATACTTATATGCAAGCAGGTTTAAAGTTACACTTATTCTGGATTCATAATTTAAACTTTGATGAATACTTCAAAATTGCTATTGATCCCTTTAATGCAAAGCAATTGGTAAAATATGTACCTTCCTACATACCTACCCACTTATGAAATCTTGGGCAGGGAAACTGCAAATTGTTTATTAAGGATGGCCTAAAGAGTTTATACCAGCCAATTATAAGTATTACTTACTGCTTTATATAATAGATGAAACTATGAAAAGATTTTAAAGTTTTTTTCATATTTATGTTGTTCGAAGTAATTTTCGGCTCCAATTTTAATATTTTAGGCTATTTTTATTGGCCATGAATCACCTGAACTTGGATACTATAAGAACAATCAACATTCACAAAGCAATGGGAAAACTTTCTCACCTTATTAATACTAGTAAATAATTTATAAGGTAATTATGAAATAATTAATTACTAATGATAAATCAATTAAAAATCCCTAAACACATGAGCGTAAGTAATATTAATAAAACAGCGTTGTTTTTCATTGAACTTAGAGAAGCAACTAAAATTTCTTCTCACTTACCACAAATTCAAACTCAACAATCATTGTTTGAGAGAGTGATGTGTAAAACTTGCTTAGTATTTTAACATTATTAGCTTTGAAGTATAAAACAATCTGTCCACTTTACAGATAGAAATACTTAAATTGTGTCGCGAAAAATTTCAAACATCATTAATTTTACCTAATTAGACCCCGGAAAATAGATACTTACTCCTGGAATTCACAAATAAATGAAAATCTGTAAATAAACCGCACTAAAAGTTTAAAATATTAATCTGTTTAATGACTTTTGTACATCCTATCAATACTTACACTGAAAAACATACGTGCACATGATGTTTCGGCAATGTTTAAAAAAACTTTTCACAATATAATATATTTTTACCAGATAAACAACACAAAATACAAAAGTTCATTAACTTCATATCAGTTTGCAAAGCTTGGAAAAAAAGGGGCTTGGCAATAATTATTAATTCTTCTGTGGAACCACAGATATCCCTAATTCTGTGATCCCAAGTGGAGGCTAAAATGAATAAAAACCAACCTTACATACTTTGATTTGCATGTTTTTAATACAAATAACCTTTAATGTTCTAAGAATGGTATGCAATAAAACTCCTTAAAGTTCTTCAATCTTTAATTTAACTTATATTTCACATAAGAAACATAGAGCAGTTATTATTACCTTCATTTGGAATAATTATTATGTAAATATTGTAAAGTTTAATGAAAATCAAATTTGACTTACAATAGTTTCGCGCCAAATTATTTTTGAAAGCAAAACTAATGTAAATTATTATAATCTTAAATAAATTTGCAAGAAACAACATGATTTTGTTGGCTATAAACAATCCCTTATATGAAGATTTAATCAAAAACAAATGCAAAACTGTTTTAAATGATTTAAAGCTGAGTTACAATAGTTTCGCTTTTAAAAAAAAAAGCTGTATGAGATACAATAATATGACACATTGTAGTTTTCTCCACCAAATTTTAGAATCTAGTTCTAATATTTTGTGACATTATAAAGGGTTAGTACCTGATAAGGATTATGTAAAAAAATCATTTTCAGAAAAAAAGTGAGTTACAATAGTTTCGCGTTAAGCCCTCGATATGTCCTAAAAATGAAACCTCCGTTTAAACAGGAAACATTTGCTAGGTTTAAGTTTCAAGCAAGATTCATGTAGTCTTTGAAAAACTGTGAGTGTCTAACCTCTCTAAATGCTCTTCAAAGGTTTATGAAAATATGATCAGGTCATCAAGGTGTATAAGTAATATATCCCCTCTCCTTATAAGCCGTTTAATGTCCAACACATACTCCACCACCTTTTCTCGTGAATTCAGTTTTAAATTTTCCAACTCCGCAAGGTAACTTCCTGTTGAACGACTCTCCTTAAATCTTGTCTCCAATACTTGCTCAAGAGCATAGAAAGATTGCTGCAGTTCTGGATTTACTTGCCCAAAAACGAAATCTGCTGCCTCGCCTCTTAGGCTGTTAATAAGTCGAAACACTTTCGTCCTATTGTCCCATCTGCATATCACTGCCAGCGTTTTAAACTGTGTTATGAATGAGACATAGGATGATTTCCCATCGTACAACACATGTTGAGGAAGCGGCACAGAATAATTATCACGTACATGTTGACCTTGCTGAATGCCAGCTGGAGGTGGAGCATGACGTACTGGTGATTGAATAGGTGACTGAATGTGTGTCTCTATGTTAGCAAATGCTCCAACACGATCATTTCTTATTTCAGGTTGTAATACTCTTGGATTGTTCATATTGGTTGAACGGTCAGCATCAATATTTCTTCTCAGATTTTGCAGTTCATTTCTCAATTCTAATGCTGCCACTTGTCGCTCATGCTGCTCCTTTTGAAAATTTGCAAACATTAATTCCCTCTCACGGGAAAATTCCTGCATTTTATCTTGCACAAGTATTTCTAAATTGTGTTTTTCACTTTGTGCGTTTCTAATATCTGTTTCATGATCAGCCCTTTCATTCTGCAGTTTGATGATTTCTAATCTCAAGTTCTGAAGTTTATCTTTTGAAATTTGTAAATCACTTCTTAATTCATTCATTTCACATTCATTGGAAATAATTTCTAAGTCCATATTTTTGTCCATGTTTCTTTTCGGTCCCATGATTTTCTGTGTTTACTCGAATTTTAACACTTCACTTTTATCTCCAGTTAAAGCTGCCTTTAATTTGCAATTTTCACTTATTTTATCGTTAATTGTTTTCTCTATTTTTGAAACATAGTCCTTCAATGTGACCGACAAATTATCTATTTGAATGTTCAAGTGCTGCAATAAGTTCTCATTTTCTTCTACAAGTTGGAACAGAGTTTTCTGTAAATCGTCTAATTCACCTTTTCCTGCCATTGTTATGAAAACAAATTCAAATAATAACAAATTATCCTCAAAGATGTGTTAAAGTCTGAAATCCCGACTCTGCCAGTGTTACAAATTACGAAAAGTTTGTAAGTTAGAAATAATACTTAAATATTATTTTCACACAAATAAATGTTTCTTGTAGTTGATGTATAAGGACGTAGTAAATATAATTAAGTCTAAGTTGATGCCTTTTATTAAACGTTTCTAATAGTTATCAAGCACTGTTCCAAATAATATATCAGAGAAAATAATCCAAATACAAAGTTCTTTTAAGCAAGAATAATTGCTAAAATCTCTTACAGTTACACTTTAAAAGTCTCTCTCTCTAACTCTGTTCATTCTAAAGAAATGTACTTCAATAATTCTAACTGAAAATGGTGACCAAGAACCCCGAACTGAAGAATATTAGCCCTTTATATACTCTTCCATAAGCCATTTAGCTAAGCAAGCTAAGCCAACCAATGAACTAAATGACCGCTTTCAACAGTCAGAAAGTAGGTCGCACACCCATCATCCTAACACAAATGGCATGAGCTTGCTGCATGGATAGCCAGCAAGTAGGTCGCACAACATCAGCCAATACACCAAATGACATCAGCTAGCCAGCAAGTAGGTCGCACACCCATCATGACATGAGCTTGCTGCATGGACAGCCAGCAAGTAGGTCGCACAGCATCAGCCAATACACCCAATGACATCAACTAGCCAGCAAGTAGGTCGCACACCCAAGTAAACGCACCAGATGACATCAAACTTGCTGCGTGAACAGCCATTCATATAACTTAATGATGATCTAGCAGGACAATCCAAATACATACATTATCCAACTTCACTAAAATGTATGCTTTACAGCCTCTACAAGGGATTAAATGAAGTCAGATAAGTATGTGGTTATATATATATGTGATCAAACTAAACTACTAATTAAACCATATACATTTATATTTAAAACGTGTGGTAATATAAGATTATCTAAAATCGTAACAATACCATAATTAATTTTCAATTAATCTGTCATGATTCTAGGCAGATATTGTGCCAGTGATTTTGTTTCTCTCCACCATCGGTGAGATTATGACTTCATATGGCTTTTTTATACCATAATAGCCTAACTACACACTATGCATCGTGTAATACCCGAGGATATACACAGCATATGTTAGTTATTGTGGTATAAATACAATAGAGCATGAGTCTTTCACGTGTACGGATGATAATGCACTCGCTAACGCTCATGCATTATCTCCCCGTACACGTGCAAAACTCATGCTCTATCCTATACTTGTACCATAGCTCTAATGGTTTTCCTTTGTTCTTGCTTATGATATAATTTTCATAAACCTGAAGGCCTGAGCCTAAACCGTGCTATAAGTGCCGGTATATTTCAGCCGTGCTATAAATGACAGATTCGGCAGTTATACCATGGTCTACTCAATTTTACGCACGCGCAATTGTAATTTACAACACACCTGTCATTCAAAACGACTACACCATTACCAAAACAGCAATTTTTGACACTGCATTTGCCCAATAATATACAAAGGAGATTGACTACAATAATCAAAACATGGATCATGCTCATGTCACGTGATAATGCTATTTTTTGATTGGATCAAGCTGTTAATTTTACTGAAAACTGCAACGCCCTAAAACTTCTTGCACATGTGTAGATGGATAATGGCTCTCAGGTACAAAACATTTATAGCATATTTTTCTCTTTTGCAATTTATACTGCACTCTCGGGCCTGCGGCCGTCGAGAAGCAGTATAAATCGCATATACTCGAAAAATCATGCTATAAAAATTACATACAGTAATTGATCTTAGATACTTTTGAAAGGCAGATATGTTCCTGTCTGCCATCAGTGAGATCATACAACTTTATATTACATTGATGCAATAAATGTCACCTAATAATAAATTCCTAGTGCTATAGACAGAATTGTTGGCGTGATGTTTGTTTCGGTCTGCCATAGGGTTCCCTGTAACGAAACACTCAAATATTCGGTATATCAAGTATTTTTCTTGAACGAATATGTATTCATATTCGCCATGCTGTATGACACTATGTATGATACATCTAATCAAAAGTTCTCAGAAGCCATAATGATCGATTTGTTATGTATTTAATGTTTAAAATCAAAGAAAAAACGGAAGTGCAAACAACACGCACATTTATTTTGCGGCGTCAAATCCGTAATCCTAGTACAAACTATTGTCAACGATGCCGGAAAGTATTTAGTTATTTATCAAACCAAAAACAATCGTACTGTGTGTGCTTTATTAATTAAAATCACTGTTTATGTCTGCCATATGTTTTGTAAACAGCTACCTGTGGTCTTGATTTGATTTCTACAAAATTATAGTGAGTCTCAGTGACCTATAAGAGCCCTAATATAAACATCCATTCCAATACACCCGTTTCTGAAATAGCTAGATTAGCTTGGGTATTTTAGACCCTCCAGCCAAATATTCATTCGAAGTCTGGAAATATTTTGTGTTTACCAAGTATCAGAAAGGGGATAAGCCTCCAAAAATATGCGAAAACTTTACAGTGTGTGAACTTTGTGAGCAGAAGGTGAAGTACCTTATGCATTTTATGCTTGATAAGGACTAGACATCATGATTCAAGTTACTAATTTAAGTTTCTCCCACTAAAAGCGCACCTACACTGACCCAAAATGAAAACTTTACACTTTATTTGTTTGAATATCTGTTTTGTTAGCATACATGTTGAGGTAAGTTTTACACATGATTATCACGATTTCATTGCGGATAACGATTATGCAATTGTTTTCAAAATCGCCGGTCTATTCATGCATCCAAGCATGAAAAACGTGTTCCTTACTTTGCACGTGCACAGCAACAGGTGTTTCACTTACAGGTTTTACACCGACAAGTAATCATTTGCTGCTCAGCACTGATAATAAAAGTTAATTTGTTTTTAAAAAACTCTTGCATTTAGTGATGCCACGTCTTTCTGAAGATCAAAGAAACCAAGCTATTGGTATGCTCAGGGCGGGGTCAATGGTAAATAATGTCGCGCGTCATTTTGGCTGCTCCAGACAGACTATTCATAATCTTGTGAACTGGTACAACATTACTGGGTCTGTCCGAGATCGTGCAAGATCCGGTCGCGTACGTGCGACAATGTTACGTACTGATCGCGTTATTACGTTGACTCACCTACGTAATCGTTTTTTACCAGCAACCATTACTGCTCGGCGTTACGGGGCTCATGCACAGACAATCATAAATCGTTTGAGACAAACCAAGTTCCTATTCGTGCTTGTCGTCCATATACTGGACAGATTATCACACCTCGTCACCGAGCTTCCAGACTGTTATGGGCACGACGTCATTTGCATTTCACGCGCAACCAGTGGCAATCGGTACTTTTCAGCGATGAGTCGCGGTTTACTGTCAGCCATGCAGATTGCAGAATACGCATCTATCGCCGTAGAAATGAATGACTTGCAGATTGTTGTATTCGGGAGAGAGACAGATTTGGTGGTGGCAGTATTATGGTCTGGGGTGGGATAATGGGAAATCTGAAAACTGATCTGGTCATTATCCAAGGAAATGTCAATGCTCAACGTTACATCAATGTTTTAAACAACACAATGATAATACCATTCATGCAAAATAACGGACCTGGCACTTTCCAGCATGACAATTCCTTGCTCAAAATAACGTTAACGTCTTGCCGTGGTCCACTTTATCCCCGGACTTGAACCCCATACAACAAATATGGGATGAATTGGGTCGGAGGGCCAGGTCCAATCATCAAATTGATACCATAAATGACCTCCAAAATGCACTTCTGTTAGAATGGCAACGTATTCCAAACGCGCTCGTACAACATTACGTAAATTCAATGAGGCAATGTATTCTGCAATGCATTCGTAAAAATGGAGGTCACACTGGTTACTGATGCTTTTTATAACATCACTTAACGCACTCAGTCAGTAAATTCTTCTTTCCAAATGCTGTGTGATCATTTTCATTTTTCAGGAATTTTCATTTCGACCCCTCTCAATTTAATTGTTCATAAAAAATTATGCAAGATCTGATTTTTATCCAATAAATTACACAAACACATCGATATGGCATTGAAGCTTCGATGACAACAAAATTAACCCCGAATATACATTTATCAACAAAATATATACTTTTGAAGTCTATATGTAAAGTTTTCATTTGGGTCAGTGTATATCACATTGAAGCAATCAGTATCACTTCATCTGTGGAGATTCTTGGCAGCAATTGGCAGGTAAATATTGTCAAGGTGTTGGTGTCTCTAATTCTGTCTGCCATGGGTGAAGATACAACTTTATATCAAATGACACCTAATCTGTGATTATTCCTAGTACTATAGACATAATTGATGTTGTGGTGTTTGTTTCGGTCTGTTATTAGTGAGGATACAACTTTATATACCACATTGATGCAATCAGTTTCACTTAATTTGTGAAGATTCTTGGTGGGTAGATATTGTTAAGGTGTTTGTTTCTGTCTGCCGTGAGCGAGGATACAACTTTATATATCAGTTTGATGCAATCCAGTCTTTTTTAGGCTGTTTTTATAGCCGATATTGGGCCATATTCCCAATGCCAAAACATATCTTTTTTTCCCAATTTTGAGAGGAAAAAATCCCAAATGAAAGAAGGAAAAGAAAAACACACGAAAAAGTATCAAAAGTTTGACAAGTAATGAGTATAAAATACTTTAAATGCCACAGTTGATCATGTTTTACTGTAAACAGTATGAAAGATACAATTATGAAATGAATGTTTTTTGTTAAGTTTCCCAATTTTATGAAAAATCGTGCCGTAATTCCCAAGTCTGACAGCAAATCTGACAGTATGGGCTATGTTCTCAAAATATAAAAAAAAAACCCACTGCCATCAGTATCTCTTAATCTGTGAAGAGTCTTGGCTGGTAGATATTGCTGTGGTATTAGTTTCTGTCTGCCATGGGTCTGCCATGAGTGAGAATGCAACTTTATAAATCACATTGATGCAATCAGTATCACTTACTCTGTAAACATTCTTTGCTGGTAGATATTGTCATGGTGTTGGTTTTGGTCTGGCTTGAGTGAGGATACAACTTTATATATCACATTGATGCAATCAGTATCACTTACTCTGTGAATGTTCTTTGCAGGTAGATATTGTCATGGTGTTGGTTTTGGTCTGCCTCGAGTGAGGATACAACTTTATATCACATTGATGCAATCAGTATCACTTACTCTGTGAATGTTCTTTGCAGGTAGATATTGTCATGGTGTTGGTTTTGGTCTGCCTCGAGTGAGGATACAACTTTATATCACATTGATGCAATCAGTATCAATTACTCTGTGAATGTTTTTTGCAGGTAGATATTGTCATGGTGTTGGTTTTGGTCTGCCTCGAGTGAGGATACAACTTTATATCACATTGATGCAATCAGTATCACTTACTCTGTGAACATTCTTTGCAGGTAGATATTGTCATGGTGTTGGTTTTAGTCTGCCATGAGTGAGGATACAACTTTATAAATCACATTGATGCAATCAGTATCACTTAATTACTCTGTGAATGTTCTTGGCTGGTAGATATTGTTGTGGTGTTGGTTTCTGCCTTTCATGGGTCTGCCATGTGTGAGGATACAACTTTATATATCACATTGATACAATAAACATCACTTAATCTGGAATGATTCTTGGCAAGTAGATATTTGTCACGGTGTTAGTTTCGATCTGCCATGAGTGAGGATACAACTTAATATGACATTGATATGATCAGTGTCACTTAATCTGTGATGGTTCCTGGGAGGCAAATATTGGTGCTGCCTCATTTCCTGATAATGATTATGGATCCATTAACAAACATTGATGCTTATTAAATAGTAATAAAATATTTCCATCCACAGAAGGACAGAAATAGTAATATCATATAGGGTGACCCCTGGAAATGCAGAAGGCTATATATAATAATGACAATTAAATAGAACTCAGGACAAGCTTATTGATTAATCCTACTTGCCATTAATCATCCATCGCGAGGACATTTTTTGAAGTGATTTTTTTTTGTTTTTTAGAAGATTGATTACTCGTGCTTAAATTGAAGAATGCTAAATTAAAAATGTTACTAACATCATTTTAGAAGCTTCAGTGAAATTGGCATGCATGTTGCGATTAATTTCAACGTAAATTATTAGAAACAATATCTCACTATTTCGAACCTTATAATCTTCCAGTGACACTGTTTTCTAAGATCAGTCTTCTAGCTTCATCTAGTATGATTAAAGCTTGATCCATTTTCCAATGGGAACAGTATAAATGTGAGCAATAAAAAAAAAGGTCGCCTGTGCCATGTTGTCATTTTCTTTATTGTCAATAATATGCACTTCTAGAATAGTGACAATATCTCATCTAGTAGCATTGTCGCTTCATTAGTAGAGTGTAATATTAGAGGAGGAAAGTGTCATCATGTTGTTGGATATTGAGATAAAAGACAGACAACATTGTGGTTAATTTTGGCATAATATGGGAGGAGTTTGCCATCAAATTGTTGGGAAGGGTATAATGTACAGTTGGACACACTAAGCACTTTGTCATTTATCATCTTCATCACATTGTCAAATTCTTGGGAAGGGTATAATATGCAGGATGAAGTCATTATCATCACTACACTGTGGGCAGTATGTCATTTGCCATCTTTATCATGGTATCAAATTGTTGGGATGCATATAATATGCAGCAGGACACATTGAACAATCGCTGTTTGATTACATAACTATAGTCATATCTATATTTTTAAGTACGGTACCCTGTATGAGACAAACCAAATTGACTCTTTTTTCAAGTCAACTATGGCAGTTTTCATAGTGCAAGTCGCTATATATAGCATGCGATTTTATCTGTGTAACATGTTACACATCAATTGTGTCGATTATGTGAATGTGAATACAGGCGCGTATCCAGGCATACGCACGTACGCCAATGCGTACAATTCGTCAGCAACAGTGAAAAAATAATAGCTTGAGAACGCATCATTTGCCTCCTAATTTTCAAAATTTTCTTGGGGGAGGCCCCACAAACCCCCACCGGCGGGAGGGCGGGAGGGGGAATCCCCCTCCCACACCTATCCCCCACTAGCAGCGTTGCAGCTCGTTTTGCAGCTACGCTTCTCATATCTGGCGTACATTTCAAAATGCTCCAGGTACGCCCCTGGAATATAATGAAAACATGTAAATAAGAAAAAATAACAACACCCATTTTTTGAACATGTCTGTATCGAAATTAATTGAAACAATAAATACACAAACATTACAATTGTACAGAACAATTGTTTCGACTTCAAACTAATTGGTTAATGCAAAAAATTGAAGAACAAAGATAAACATAAAACAAGGAATATGTTTTTGTAAAAAACAAAAGCTGAATCATTATACATGTATATCAATCTGCGATTTAATCGGCCTATTATGTAACGTATGTTACAATGATACTTGTAAGGGTTTCATGTAGACTGGATTACAGAAGATCGACAAACATCATATTTTTACATTTTCATTTCTTGAAAGAAAGTGTTCGTATAAGCATAACTAAATATATTTACCTCACCCCATTCCTCCCACCAAATAAATCCGAAGTACAAATAACATCAGGATTCCTATATGATTATAGAGTCCATGAATATTTAACATTATTTAAATTTTAGTAATTAAAACAGCCTATTTTAAAACATAGCCCATAAGTATAACAAGTGTAATGCATGACTACATATGCATGTATTTGTACAATGCCATATTCACTTCCGGTTCCGGTTTATATCAAGAAGGATGTCTTTAAAATAACTCTCTCGAAATCGTTGAGTTTATCTACGCAGAATCCAACCATCTTTAATACTCTAAAGCATCTAGGATATATTCATCTTCGATCAACAAACATTCAGGATGGCATCTACCTGTTCATTTTTGTCAAAATAGCAAACTGTTTTGTTTTTTTTAACTTTTGTTCGGGTGTGTCGACCATTTTTCAATATTGGATGACTGTTTACTTGTTTCTCTTCTAATGCATTCATGACATCTGTTATCAATGGATGAAACTGTGCTAGTGACTTAGTCGGTATTTAATGTACTAATCAAAAAAGACATTTCATAATTCAAATCGGAGCCGGAAGTCAATTACCAGAAAATTTGAAAAACTATCAAACTACAAAATAGGCCTACGAAAGTAGGTCTCGAATTTGTACGCTAACTGTGCACTATAGTTCAGTGGCGTACCACCAGACTGGGAAAACATTTCCAAAAGGGTCCAAGAAACCATCTAATTCTATTTCCTCTAATAGTAGCGCCCGGGCACTATGCAGTGCGAATGGGCGCTTCTATTATGTTTCAAATTTTCAATATATTTCACCTCCTTTCCCGACTGTTTCCTTATAAAATTACTGTACAGCGATCTTTTACTGTGACACCATGGCCTTAAAACGCCTTGATACTTGTTTTTCCTATTAACCAATTTTATGAAAAAATGAAGCTGAGATAACTTTAAGTTCAAATGATAATAGTATAAATGGATCCTCATGAACATGTTCGATAATTTTTATGTCTCATTAAAGCTAGGGTACTATGTAGTCTATGATACTCTCAAGTTATGGTAACGTATGTTTAATTCACTTTGGCGACATTTTTGAAGATATTCCAACTATTCTAAATTGTTATACCCCCGCTAAACAAAGTTTTGGGGGATATACTGGCTTCACCCTGTCCGTCCGTCCGTCGTCCGACTGTCCGTCTGTCTGTAGACGCAACCTTGTCCGCTCCATAACTCCTCTCCCCCTGAAGCAAATCTCATAAAACTGCATGGGTGGACTGCCTGTGGTGAGAGGATGACCCCTATTAATTTTAAGATTAGTAGTTCAGAGGTCAAGGTCACCGGGATCCGATAATGAAAAACCTGGTCTGCACCATATAACTTCTCTCCCCCTGAAGTAAATCAAATGAAAATTCATAGGTGAACTGCCTGTGATCGGGAGGATGACCCCTGTTGATTTTGAGGTTAGTAGATTGAAGGTCAAGGTCACTGGGACCCGATAATGAAAAACCTTGTCCGTTCCATAACTCCGCTCCCATAAAGCAAATCTCATGAAACTTCATAGGTGAACTGCCTGTAGTGAGAGGAAGACCACTTATGATTTTGAGGTCAGTAAGTCAAAGGTCAAGGTCACCGGCCTCTGATAATGAAAAATCTTGTCCGCTCCATAACTCCTCTTCCCCTGAAGCAAAGCTCATGAAACTTCATAGGTGAACTGCCTGTGGTGAGAGGATGACCCCTATTGGTTTTGAGGTCAGTAAGTCAAAGGTCAAGGCCACCATTACCTGATCATGAAAATCCCATTCCACTCAATCTTTACTCAAACGGTAGGGTGGGGAATGTGGGGGGTGGGGGACTGGCAGCGGGGTATATTTGTCGCCCTTAAAAGGCGACAGCTCTAGTATATTTTTTATCTTCAATTATACATGATTTATACAAATTATCTATTTAATTTACATATCCAATGTCAAATGTTTTAGATGGCGACAGTAACGCATGTTACATTTTAAAGTGTTTGACTCAACATAACAAACACAAATGATAATTTTTGGAACAAACTGTTAGTGCCCCATCTTACTCAACATACCTGCATTGAAAATGTACATTGACCGTGATTGGAGAAACAGCGAGTTTGTCATTTGCTAACTGTGAGAATCATAGTTCTTATGGTTTTATATTCTGTACCAGACATGGAGCTGTGACTCCTTTCATTCAGAAAATCTATCGAGTATGCACCATGACCCCAGGTCCCACTTTAGCAAGGTTTCTAAAAACATAAAGCAATGCCCGCCTGAACAACCACAATATTTCAATTGACTAAACTTTCATTACCACATGTCCATGCATAAAACTCACTATAGATAAGGATATTATGCCAATCTAGTCATTTTTTGCAATGACTATGCATTTTTCATCATTTTTGCATCCAGTTCACCTCTCAAAATGAGAGTGCTGTATATGGAATGGTTCCGCTCATCTCCAGTGGTACCTGACGAAACTATCACAGTGACTCAGAGAACCAGACAAGAGGTGGGAGGAGTTAAATTTCCAATACGGCAATCTCTAGAGGAAAAGAATACCTTAAAAAAGGACAAAAAACGGGTGGATAACTATATTGTCTTTCATGTCATACAATATGGCAACACAGGAGCCTTTAATAATGTTTCCAATTACATGCAGTTTTGTTAAAGTGTGATTTCAGGATTTTCATCAATTTCTACCACATGCTGGTGGGAGTTTAATACAGAAAATGTAATCAGTTAGATTTCTATCTTTGAGAATGGCAATTGTTTTAATCATACAGAAAAGTACTTCTTTCTGGCCCTTATGTAGCCAATTTAGTCATATAAGATTCAGTTAAGAGAAGCAAAGGAAATCTGTAAATTAACCAGTTGGTTTTAATTATCAAAACTAATTCCATCAGGAGAGTAATTTGATCAGTAAATGACCATCCGTAGTATCAGCAATGGCATTTAAAGAAAATTAACTGAGACACAAATTAGTTTTCGGTGAATTCGCCAGAATGCCTGTGCGGAATTGCAGCGCATGTTCATTTCTTTTGCAGTAAAAAAATAATTCCAATATAGTTTTAAATATAGATGAATATTGAAGAAAATAATAGTTTTCAATGAAGTCATTACAGACAGTCTTCAGTGATAGAAATGAATGACTCTTAATAGCTTTCACTAACAGCTTTCGATGCATCATTGCATGTCAAAAAGGTATTAATGGGGTTCTCCATTAATTTCTTTCACTGTTACAAAACCAGTAAGGTTAAGATGATAATGTCCCTCAAGACATTCCGGATGTGCTGAGTTAGAGATTTTTTGTCATAGACAAAGAGAAACACCATGAACTACTAGGTTTACATACAAAGGAAACATTATTGAGGGCTTTTACTTTATGGAAAACTTTTTTTTTTGTTGACTTCAAGTTTTTGTCAGAACATAAGAATAGTGGTCAAAGACATTTTTGACTAAATATATTTCATCCTTGCACCTGACCAAGGCACATGCCAGGACACAGAGGACAGCATAACTTATGAAATGATTTGTGATGAATGACTCCCAGACAGTAATATTGTAGTCCAGTAGACAGGACAGCATGTGATTCATGACAAATGATTCCCAGACACTAATATTGTAGCCCAGTAGACAGGACAGCATGTGATTCATGACAAATGATTCCAAGACACTAATATTGTAGTCCAGTAGACAGGACAGCATGTGATTCATGACAAATGATTCCCAGACACTAATATTGTAGCCCAGTAGACAGGACAGCATGTGATTCATGACAAATGATTCCCAGACACTAATATTGTAGTCCAGTAGGACAGGACAGCATGTGATTCATGACAAATGATTCCCAGACACTAATATTGTAGTCCAGTAGACAGGACAGCATGTGATTCATGACATGATTCCCAGACACTAATGTTGTAGCCCAGTAGACATGACAGCATGTGATTCATGACAAATGATTCCCAGGCACTAATATTGTAGTCCAGAGGACTGGACAGCATGTGATTCATGACAAATGATTCCCAGACACTAATATTGTAGTCCAGTAGGACAGGACAGCATGTGATTCATGACAAATGATTCCCAGACACTAATTTGTAGTCCAGAGGACAGGACAGCATGTGATTCATGACAAATGATTCCCAGACACTAATATTGTAGTCCAGTAGACAGGACAGCATGTGAGTCATGACAAATGATTCCAAGACACTAATATTGTAGTCCAGTAGACAGGACAGCATGTGATTCATGACAAATGATTCCCAGACACTAATATTGTAGCCCAGTAGACAGGACAGCATGTGATTCATGACAAATGATTCCCAGACACTAATATTGTAGTCCAGTAGGACAGGACAGCATGTGATTCATGACAAATGATTCCCAGACACTAATATTGTAGTCCAGTAGACAGGACAGCATGTGATTCATGACAAATGATTCCCAGACACTAATATTGTAGTCCAGTAGACATGACAGCATGTGATTCATGACAAATTATTCCCAGGCACTAATATTGTAGTCCAGAGGACAGGACAGCATGTGATTCATGACAAATGATTCCCAGACACTAATATTGTAGTCCAGTAGGACAGGACAGCATGTGATTCATGACAAATCATTCACAGACACTAATTTGTAGTCCAGAGGACAGGACAGCATGTAATTCATGACAAATGATTCCCAGACACTAATAATGTAGTCCAGTAGACAGGACAGCATGTGATTCGTGACAAATGATTCCCAGACACTAATATTGTAGTCCAGTAGGACAGGACAGCATGTGATTCATGACAAATGATTCCCAGACACTAATATTGTAGTCCAGTAGACAGGACAGCATGTGATTCATGAAAAATGATTCCCAGACACTAATATTGTAATCCAGTAGGACAGGACAGCATGTGATTCATGACAAATGATTCCCAGACACTAATATTGTAGTCCAGTAGGACAGGACAGCATGTGATTCATGACAAATGATTCCCAGACACTAATATTGTAGTCCAGAGGACAGGACAGCATGTGATTCATGACAAATGATTCCCAGACACTAATCTTGTAGTCCAGAAGACAGGACAGCATGTGATTCCCAGACACTAATATTGTAGTCCAGTAGGACAGGACAGCATGTGATTGATGACAAATGATTCCCAGGCACTAAAAGTGTAGTCCAGTAGGACAGGACAGCGTGTGATTCATGACAAATGATTCCCAGGCACTAATATTGTAGTCTAGTAGGACAGGACAACGTGTGATTCATGACAAATGATTCCCACGCACTAAAAGTGTAGTCCAGTAGGACAGGACAGCGTGTGATTCATGACAAATGATTCCCAGACACTAATATTGTAGTCCAGTAGGACAGGTCAACATGTGATTCATGACAAATGATTCCCACGCACTAAAAGTGTAGTCCAGTAGGACAGGACAGCGTGTGATTCATGACAAATGATTCCCAGACACTAATATTGTAGTCCAGTAGGACAGGTCAACATGTGATTCATGACAAATGATTCCCAGGCACTAAAAGTGTAGTCCAGTAGGACAGGACAGCATGTGATTCATGACAAATTATTCCCAGACACTAATATTGTAGTCCAGTAGGACAGGACAGCATGTGATTCATGACAAATGATTCCCAGACACTAATATTGTAGTCCAGTAGGACAGGTCAACATGTGATTCATGACAAATGATTCCCAGGCACTAAAAGTGTAGTCCAGTAGGACAGGACAGTATGTGATTCATGACAAATGATTCCCAGACACTTATATTGTAGTCCAGTAGACAGGACAGCATGTGATTCATGACAAATAATTCCCAGACACTAAAAGTGTAGTCCAGTAGACAGGACAGCATGTGATTCATGACAAATGATTCCCAGACACTAATATTGTAGTCCAGAGGACAGGACAGCATGTGATTCATGACAATTGATTCCCAGACACTAAAAGTGTAGTCCTGTAGACAGGACAGCATGTGATTCATGACAATTGATTCCCAGACACTAAAAGTGTAGTCCTGTAGACAGGACAGCATGTGATTCATGACAAATGATTCCCAGACACTAATATTGTAGTCCAGTAGACAGGACAGCATGTGATTCATGACAAATGATTCCCAGACACTAATATTGACATTGTGCCACTGTTGATGCACTTGACTTTTATCTGCCCCAGTATGTAGGACCAGGCATTCCTCAGGGTGGCGAAACCATGTGACTTTTTGATTGGTTTCACAGCAATTTTTTTTAAACAAAACGGTCAGTTCAGGTTGGTGAGCTTTTGCCTCCGCTGAAAAAGTTAATTCAGTTTATCCAGTACTTCCTAAGATTAGCCGTCCAAAAGTCTTGGAAATAAAAGAAGTCTATGACCATGTACATTTTGAGAGAGCTAATCTCAGAAAGTACTGATTGAACCAAATTGCTTTTTGCGGCGAAGGAAAGAGCTCTCATTGTAAAGGTATTTGCGTTTTATTTGAACAAAATTGGCTAAATGTTAAGAGAGTTATGAAGAAGAAATCTTACATTATTCAAGCGCTTAGTTTACTTTTTTGCCTTGAAACCGATCAAAAAAGTCACGTAGTTTCGGCATCCTGTTTCCTGCACTCATGTAAAATGCGGATAACCTTATCCTGTATGCAAGAATAATGACTCCTAGACACAAATACTGATATTGAATTTTATAGAAACAGAATCAGATATGATGTTATCCATCACTGTCCACCAAAGACAATATAAATTGAGTTTGTGTTACCATTTATCAAATCAAGCATTTCTCAAATGATATAAAGCTTAACTGGCTGTAATAAGATACAAGCTAGTTGCTGCTGTTATACAAAAAGCCGATGAAGGGTAAAATAAATATTAAAATTGGATGATAAAGAAGATATAACCATTTGGAGGCTCATCTGAAACAGATGTGGAAGTCACCAATTTGAGAACTATGACATAACTATATAAATATTGTTACGAAATTACGAAAAGTTTGTAATGTTAGAAATCCCACCGCTGCCACCAGTGTTACGAAATTACGAAACAATTCGTAAGTTAGAAATAATACTTAAATATTATTTCCACACAAATAAATATTCCTTGTAGATGATGTATATAAGGACGTAGTAAATATAAATAAGTCTTTCACAAAGTTGATGACTTCTATTAAACGTTTCTAATAGTTATCAAGCACTGTTCCAAATAATATGTCAGAGAAAATAATCCAAATATCAAAGTTCTTTTAAGTAAGAATAATTGCTAAAATCTCTTATAGTTACACTTTAAAAGTCTCTCTCTCTAACTCTGCTAATTCTAAAGAAATGTACTTCAATAATTCCGACTGAAAACGCTGACCAAGAACCCCCCACTGAAGAATATTAGCCCTTTATATACTCTTACATAAGCCAGCTAAGCCAACCAAGCCAACCAATGAACTAAATGACCGCTTTCAAGCCAGCAAGTAGGTCGCACACCCATCATCCTGACACTTAAATGACATGAGCTTGCTGCATGGACAGCCAACAAGTAGGTCGCACATCAGCCAATACACCAAATGACATCAGCTAGCCAGCAAGTAGGTCGCACACCCAAGCAAACGCACCAGATGACATCAAACTTGCTGCATGAACAGCCATTCATAACTCAATGCTAATCTAGCAGGACAATCCAAATACCTACATTATCTACCTTCACTAAAATATATGCTTTACAGCCTCTACAAGGGATTAAATGAAGTCAGATAAGTATGTGGTTATATATGTGATCAAACTAAACTACTAATTAAACCATATACATTTATATTTAAGACATGTGAGGTAATATAAGATTATCTAAAATCGTAACAATAGTGTAAATATATATACATGTTAGTTGTTTCTTCTCGGTTAGGGCTTGATTATGTTAACTCTGTGTGATACTGGAGCTTCTAGGAGCTCATACTGTATTACGTGGTCACGCCTTAATTCCTTAAGCGATGGAAAAGCTTATATTAGCAGAAATTTTATAATGGATATTTTCGACAATAAAACATGTTTAAAAACAGTTTTTAATAAAAAACATGCAATAACCTGTTTAAAATTACATATTAAATGTTTTAATTTTACAATATGCCAACTTTTTAAGCCGCAATTAAAGTTTTATTTCATACCCCAGCCAACCCCGTTTTCGCTTCTTGGAGAAGGGGTTGGATGGGGTATAAATTTTAATACTTGGACCTCGTAATGGGAGCTCCTGTCTTGTGTAATGTGCCGGATGTGCCTACAAACCAACTCAAACTACTTGCATAATTATTATTTGATGTTTGGAGAAAGTCTCTAATGAAAATAACAGGAGTGAGTTATCTGTGTCCAACAGGGGGTGCTATCCGCTACTCACAAAACGATCAGTTGTTGACATAAACAGAGGAGTATTTCATCAGGAAAATGTGCCTGATCATCGATGTAAAATTAAATAAAAATCAGTATGGTTTATTAGAGGAGGTAATAATCTTTCTAAAACTGTACAGATTTTATAAACAAAGTTGTTTATAAAGCCTGCAGTCGTTTTACCGCTAGTGGTCTGCCACTGCCGTAACAACTGTATATATAGTAAAGAATAGCGTACATTGAACAGAACAACTTTCACAAACACTGGATCCAGAAATGATATTAAATGATAGAGTAATTTTGTTAAAATACAAGGCGGAAAATTACCATTTACAGTGCTATATATATATATAAAAAAACACACTCTTAGCTAGTGTTTATACTAGCCAAAATAAATACTCGAGTGCTTTCGGCTTTACGCCTTCTTCAGGAATACAAAGACATGTAACATTTACAAGAAAATCATCTAAACAACGATTGCATTGAAAACAAATCTTGACAAAAATGTACAAATGATCAAACAGGTATGATTATAAAATTCTGATATCTGAAGAGAATGCGCACAAAAGCTACCCATTTAGATTTACAATAAATGTAAATAATAGTAATAATAGCGTAATTATAAAACGCTACAAGTGTAGAGAAAGCAATAGATATTCAGACCGTTATTGAACTTCTTGAACGTTGAAAGTTGTTTACTTTCAAAAAACGGACATGACGTCGTCAGTTATGATGTCACATAAGTAAAACACTGACATTTTAAATTGACATTGACGTTAAAATAGCAAATATATGTTACCAGTATATAATCAGTTAAGTGTAAGAATGCCCTATATGATCAGTTAAGGATTTTGGATTCTGTGCAGTGATTTTCTTTGCTTTAAAAGATATTTATCAATGTGCCATTTATATGGAAATTCACCCTGAGAACACTCAAAGTTTAAACGAGCTGCAACCACAGACATCAAAGTTATGGCCAGAAAACATAGATATGTTCACGCACTTAAAATCGTTGCAGAAGACATGCTAAAATACTATAAATAATTAATCAGCCTCTCAGCACTTAAGGTAAAAATAGCCAAAGACACATCAAAGCATCCAAACAAGTATCCTCAATTATGTAATATCAGCATTTACTTGTGATTTAAATCAGTTTCCTTTATCTTTCTGATATGCAAAGTGCTGAATACAACTTGTAAACTGAGAAACAAGAGTCTGAATAATGGATGTAAATGGCAGCAGTTTCAAGTATTGTTTCAGGGAATACAATTTTATTGGTGCTGATTAGACATTTATGGTAGCGACATTAAGTTTTCATCAAGTTTGTAAGTTTTAGTATCGTAGACATTGTTGTACAGCTAACATGGGAAATAAATGTGCAGTAATCATTTTACGTAATTATTACATGTTTACTTAAATATAGTAACAGTCATTTGCTATTAAACATTTTGTTCTATGAACGGTGATGTCACTAATGTTAATACCGACGTCATCATAGACACGGCATGGTAAAATTACAAATTTTAACTGTCCATAACTTTTAAAATATGTGACTGATTTCAATAAACTTACGACACATTTTTTTATTTGTTTTCAATCCCACGGTACATCTATCACAATCATTTTCTAAAAAAAAATGTTTTTGATAATTTTCATTGTGCAACAAACTTTCATCTGTAGATTAAATACTCACCATAGATGGAGAGGATTCTGCCAGTAACGATGAACATTCTCAAGATCTCTATAATTGTATAACATCAGTCCAGTCAAACACCCCATTGAATTAGCTTATATTTAGGAAGACATGTAATAAAAAGGTAAATCCATGGCTGAGCAGTGCCTTTCAGTGATTATAGCCCCGAGGTAAGATAATGGCCCTCGAGCTAAAGCCCTTGGGCCATTATCATTCTACGGGGGCTATTATCACTGAAAGGCACTGCTCCGCCATGTTTTAACCTGTACTTATTGCATTAGTCTGTATAGCGACGCTCATATATGCATTAGACTGCCCTCTGATTTGAAAATACTTTTAAATCCATAAAACATCCTACCTTTTAAGCTGTTTAAAGATATGATATACTTCTTTTTCAGTTTGAGTCTAGAATCATAAAAAATATTTCTCTGGATTCTCTGCATCAAACTTGTTTGCTGCACATACAATATTTTCTCAATGCCAGTACAAAAACAACTTTTGTGCTAAAAATGATTTAGTCAAAATGTTTTTCAGCCATCTTGAAACCTATTGACTCTAATAATCCCCGACCCCCGTATTCCAACAAAGTCATGATTATAATAAACACTGGGCCCTCATCCCCAACTTCCAACAAGACCATGTGCCATTGTTGTACAATTTATTTTTGTTTAAGTATTGATTTGCATTAGTTAATTCCCTTGTTCACTGAATGTTCAGATATAGTTCTTGTAGTAATATCTGTTCAATGTGTGTTACCTCCCCTTTTCTTACTGTAGTTCAGTAACCTCCATTTGTATCTTAAAGAAGTGCCTTGTCATTAAGAAGATTATAGATATCTGTTGATTTCACCTGTTTACTGTTGATTTCACCTGTTTACTGTTCCTGTTTACTGTTGATTTCACCTGTTTACTGTTGATTTCACCTGTTTACTGGTGATGATTATAATAAACACCCGGCCTCCACTCTCAACAAGGTTATGATTATAATAAACACGCGGGCATATACAGTATACGTATTAATATTGGTGGTGGATATATTTTTGCTATATATTGGCGGTCAAGGTCGGAAGTGCCAAAATAAATCCACCACCAATATTACTCCTACCATGAATCTTAATAAGATCATAAACAACCATCAGAAATAAATTGCCATTGATTTTAATTTCCATATACATGGCTAAGGCCAGAGTTTTTTAATATTTCGGTTCTCAAACCCTCCGATCCTAAATTTTGCAAAAAATAAAAAAAAAAATAAGCAGAAGAATTAAAAGTGAAAATCGTTCACCATCATGAATAGTGTTTCGCTGCTCTCTCTATCTAATTACAGTTTAACTATCAGGATCTAACGGTATCTTAAATATAGTGTGTTTACTAATGAATCAGTGCCAATTTCATGACCACTTTGACTCCCACTACAATTCAAAGAACAGTTTTATGAGTTATATCCCTTATTTCAAAATTCGTCATTGTAAGCTAAATGACAAATCTTGAAGGTAAAAACGAACGAAACAAACAGAAGGTAAAAGTTTTTTTAATTTGGTGGAAATTACATTGATCCGCCAAATATAATCACAGCCAACATATCCTTTTGCAAAAACCGCCAAATTTTGTAGCCGCCAAATAAAATCCGTATACAGTATTAAAGAGAAAACATGGTAATATAGTGAATAATTTCCCGTGCTAACATTCTGGCGCTGTAACTGATTTTATCATTACTAGAGAAGGCATAATTATTTTGATTCATCATTGGAAATTCTTTATGATCAAACATAGTGTGTCTTAGGCAATAAAGAAATTCAACATGGGTCCTAATTAAAGAAACATTTTTAACTCTACTGGTCGAAAGCCAAAGGAGCTTATGTGATGTTAAAACTTGTCTGTCGTCGGGTGTCCATTGTCCGTTAACCTGTGGTTTATTTCCTCTCTATCACCAGTTGAAGTTCTTAATCATCTTTCATCCGATCTTAACCAAACTCGGCCAGATTGGTGATAATAATGAAATCTCAGATCCATTCGAAAGCCAGCTAGCTGATAAGTAATAATGAGTTATGTCCCTTGATTTATTGGAAATAATTTTAACTCGTTCCTTCATCTTCCATCCGATCTTAACCAAACTTGGACAGATTGTTGATACCTATGAAATCTTGGGTAAGTTTAATTTTAAATTGTTCCTTCATCGTCTATCCGATCTTAACCAAACTTGGTCAGATTGTTGATACATATGAAATCTTGGATAAGTTTAATTTTAACTTTTTCCGTCATCTTCCATTAGATCTTAAGCAATCTTGGCCAGCTTGTTGATACCTATGAAATCTTGGATAGGTTTAAAAGCCATGTATAGATTATTCTTGGAAAATGCATTACATTCAAGTTTTTTTTAAGTCCATTAAGCCACTGAGCTTTCAAACTGAAGTAAAAAAACAAAAACTAATGGGACGCTACAAGTTTTTGCAAAATCAAGATGGCAATGTGTCCCTTAAAAGCATTATACATGAAGCTTACATCTAAAGTATTTTACTGTTACCGTATCTAAATTAATGCAAACAACTTCAAGCTTAGAATAATCTGGATTTTCTTTTGTCTATAAATTGGAATATTTCTTTGTAAAAGAGTGATAAATTTTCTCCCCACGCAATCTTTTTTTTTCTTCTGTTTTTAAATGCCTTTGTCAGTAGTTTATGACCAAAATAAAGTTTTATATCTTGCGTAATAAAGAATTGCGTGTCTCTTTAATTAAGGAGAGGAAATACTTCCCTTGTTGGCCGTGTCGGATACCCATTTCATATTTTGTTTTATGTACGCATATAATACCATCTGGAACAATTTGTAATAGAGTTTTGAATGATTAGGCATCAGAGTGTTTAATTTTGTAACACTCAATGGAATAGTGCTAACTGATATATGTCATAACCGACATTTGATGGTGTTTGATGTGGTGTTTGGTGTGGTGTTTGATGTGGTATTACAGCAAATTTGGTTAAAATCATCATCCCTCTTTAAGGCCATTATAAAAAAAATGCTAGATTCTCATCCAAATTTTTGTAAAAACAGGGTCGGAGGGGTTGAATTTTATTTTTTATTTTTTATTTTCAACTAGTAAATTCCCCCAAAAAGTTGGCAATAGACAAAGGTTGATTACATGTATGTAAGCACTGGACTCGAGATCCATGTAATTCAGGTTTGAATCTCATCAAGGCAAGTTTCCAAAGCCTGATTTAATAATATGGAAGAGGTTTATATGGTTTAATTATACAAATTGTAATTAAAATGATATCATCATTATTGTTATTATCTGAATAACAATTATCTGCTCCAACAAACCCTATGTATTGACCTAAAAGAGATACAATATCGGCTAATTTGGACAAGGGGTCACACTGCGTACGATTAGCATCAATTTTTGTTCGACCGACGAACACTTTGACATTCGTCGAGGTGTTTTCTAATGGTAAAGACGCTTCTTTATCCAGCGAGCCGGTAATAAATTCATGGTATAGTTCTATTAATGAGTTTGTGCCAGGAAACTGACAACCAAACCATTCCTTCACTACAGAACTGCCTTGCACAATCCTGCTTATGAAAAAACCCATATTTGTTTGTGTTTCGATACTATTTGTTTACACCTCTTGTATACCAGAAACACTGGTAGTGTCACATAGAGGACAGGTTCAGAATACGGAACATCGCGGTCCTAGAAAATTGAATTTACGGTGCTCGTAAAATTACGTGGAACAAAACGGTATTTTAATGGCAATACAAAATTTTGGGGCGGCACTAAAATTTCGGGGCGGGCGGGGATGAGAATCTAGCAATTTTTTTATAATGGCCTAAACTGATTTTTTTTAAATGGTTAAAAATGGTAAACTAACATTATATAAATATCACATTCATGAGAGGGTGATAGTAAGACTGTTCACTCTGAGGATATGATTACCGCCAGAGGCAAAGCTTAGGGTGATAATCAATTTCCAAAGGGTGATCGTTCTTACTATCTGCCTCTCATGAATGTGATATTTATTTTATTATGCCAAAATCCTTTTGGGCCAAAATAAGGTTTATGTTCAGTACAGAGTTAACCCGATTAAACCTGATTCGCCCATTTTTTGGTTCTTGTTTTTTCAATAACAACTTTTTTTGGCTACAATATCACTGCGCAGAGGCTGGAAATTTGGTATACACCAGGTTCAACAAGTTCTAAATTAAGATATTTATTGATGTCCCCCCACTCTTTAATATTCCTACTTCATATTTACTCATCAGTATTGGAGAAGATGTCAGTATATATTTAAGGGGTTATACTAATGTGATATGTTTGTGTATTTCAGGGGTTTCCCATTACACGAAGATCATCGAGAGCACAGATGACAGCATTTGGTTCGACGAGACATTTCAGTGGCCCGTGGCGCGGCCCCTGGAGAAGGAAGAGTTTATTGACATACAACTGTACAACTACAATAAGTACCTTAGCAATAGGTAAGTACCAACATATATAGACATTACGTGGTCCCGTCTTAATTCCATTAAGCGATGGGAAAGCTTATATTATCAGGATTTTATATTGAATATTTCGACAATAAAGCAAGTTTAAAAACAGTTTTTTGCGATAACCTGTTTATAATTACCTATTACATAATTTAATTTTACGATATGCAAACGATATAAGCCGAAATGAAGGTTTTATTTCATACCCCAGTCAACACCGTTTTCCCTTCTTGGAGAAGGGGTTGGATGTGGTATGAAAGTTAATACTCGGACCACATAATGGAGATATTCCAATTATATAGAGATTATTTAACTGCATGGTTCAAGTATTAGAAACTCTTTCAAGAAATGGTAGGCTTGTGGTTGTTTTCACAAACAAGTGGATGCAAAAAAAAAGTGAAAAAATAAATATACTCCAACCATTGAGTTAAGGATTTTCTTATAATCAAAACCCAGCAGTTATAAAATCTATTTGATGGTGAGTTGTCTGTTATACATCCGTCCGTCCGTCCGTCCGTTATTCATTGTCCATTAACTTTTGACTTGTTATCGTTCTAGCTGGTTCATCTTTCATCCGATCTTTGCCAAACTGAGCCAGAAAATGAACCAGATTAGATAAGTAACACCAGAGTTATGGCCCCTGATTTAGTTTCGAAAAGCTACATTTTGCTTCGTTACACTCTAGCTGCTTCATCTTCAATCTGACCTTTACTAAACTTCACCAAACTGTTGATATTTATAACAGCTTGAAGTTAAAAAACCGGCTGGATCAGCAAATTGAAAGCCTAAACGTCTGACTAGAAACAACAGAGTTATGTCCCTTGAATTAGTTAAAAATGTTAAATTCTTCTTTGTCGACTGTCTAGCTCCTTCATTTTCGACCCGGATTGCAAAGCATATCCAGACTTATATTTGGTGATATCTGTCTGTCTCTCTGTATGTCTATCTGTCTATATTTCTCAAAAACTAACAGTCCAAAAGCTTTGAAACATGGCACACATGTTCATTTTCATTTCACAAGAATCATAACTCTGTCCAGTATTTTACCTGAATTATCTCCTGTTTTCGATGTTGAATGTACAGTCATATTCCAAACAACACTTGACCAAAAGCTTTTAAACTTGGCATACCTATTCATCATAATTACACAACAATATGTGACAAGCACCATAACTCTGTAATGCATTTTATCACAATTATCCCCCCTTTTATACGTAGAACATCAGTTAAAATTCCAAATACCAATTGTCAGAAAGCTTTGAAACTTGGCATACATGTTCATCATCATTACACAACCAACAGTAACAAGCACCATAACTCTGTCAGCATATTATCAAAATTGTCTCCCTTTTCCACTAAGACTTTTGGTTAAACTTATATTGACAACAAACTTTAAAACTTGGCATATCTGTTTGACATCTGTGTTACAAGCACCATAACTCCCATGCTTTTTACCAAATCTTTCCCTCTTTTCATTTTAGATTTTTGCGTTAACCGTAAGCAATTTACAATCTGGCATTCACACCAGTATCGGTGCTTCATGTCATTCAATCTTTACGAATCAAACTTATTCAAAATGTTCATATCATGATAAAAGCTTATATATTGAAAACAAGCCACATCTGACTCATACCACATACTTCCCCCTTCCCTTTCCCCATCTATTATTATTATTCGGATCTTTACCAAACTGCTAATTTTCATATACCGGTATTTTTTTTTTAAATATTTAATTAAATTATCTTGGTCATTGAAGAAAATGTGGACAAATTCTCAATAACTAGCCATATCAGACTATAAACTAGAGATACGTACGGCCCAGTATTTTAAAATGCTATACTTTGCTTTGTTAAAGTTCCCTGGCCATGTTTTGTTTTATGAACATGTTTATGTTTTTTTAAGTCGAAATCAACACACTTCAAAAGATATTTATAATTCACACATTGCAATATCTGTGAAAAGCGAGAATAAGATTTTATTTGATGACTTAGAAAACTTTGAACAGGTAAATTAATCCACAGGTAAATGCCAATTATCTGGCATTAGTTGTGCAGCTATACAATTCAAATTTACCTCATTTCACCGTGCAGTCACGCAGTGGTAAAAGTAGTATCTGCGCCATGCAAATAATACTTATTTTTACATACAACTTAGTAGCGGTTTTAAATATGTTTGTCTCCAGGACTGTCAAGAATGTTCATATGATGTTTAATTAAGAGTTAAATTTGTTAATTGATAATACTACAAAAAGGGAGGCCATTCATCTTTAGCACACTATAGCTCCTTCACTTTTACCCATTTGTGTGATAGTTATATCAATGTGATACTCCCTCCACGTTCACCTGTTATAAGAGACATGTTAGCCAGTAGAGCATCCACAGGCTCTCTTGGACCTATTGTATATGATTATAACAAAAATATTTTGCTTTGTTGAAGGTAAACAGTTCTCACGAAATGATGTTGACATTCTCAACACTTTATTGATGCCATCAATGAAGGGCGAGCATATAGTTGCCGCTATGTCCGTTCATCCATGTGTGTGTCAGTGAGACAGTCACACTTTTTTGTCCTGGAGCATTTGTAATTTTATAATTATAATTTTTATCTGGAGCATATCATCAAAACTACTGATGGGACTGCAATGAAACTTCACGTGCAGGTGCATGAGTCAGTCACACTTTCTTGTCCGGAGCATTTGTAATTTTATAATTATAATTTTTATCTGAAGCATATCTTCAAAACTACTGATGGGACTGCAATGAATCTTCACACAATGATAGAGGGCAATGAGAGAAAGTGCAGAGTGTGAGAACCGTAACTCTGTCTTCATTAAAATTAGAGTTATTGCCCTTTGTAATTTTATACATAGAATTTTTGTCCGGAGCATATATTCAAAACTACTAATGGGACTGCAATGAAACTTCACACAATGATAGAGGGCAATGAGTGGAAGTGCAGTGTAAGAACTGTAACTCTGTTTTCATTCAAATTAGAGTTATGTCCCTTTGTAATTTTATAATTATAATTTTTATCCGGAGCATATCTTCAAAACTACTGATGGTACTGCAATGAAACTTCACACAATAATAGAGGGCAATGAGAGGAAGTGCAGAGTACAAGAACCATAACTCTGTCATCGTTCCAAATTAGAGTTATTTCCGTTTGTAATTTTATACTTAATTTTTTTGTCAGGAGCATATTTTCAAAATTACTTACGGCACTGCAATGAAACTTCACACAGTGATAGAGGGCAATGAGTGGAAGTGCAGGGTGAAAGAACCGTAACTCTGTCATCATTCAAATTAGAGTTATTGTCCTTTGTAATTTTATACTAAGATTTTTTATCTGGAGCATAAACTACTAATGGAACAGCAAATTGAAAACTGCTGGGTGATACAAGGCCATAATTATGAGAAGTTGAAGATACATTTCAGGGAGCATCCATTGGTTCTAACGATTTTCTTGTTAAGTTCGAAGTTAGATTTAAATTAAAATTAATGATTAAGAATTTCCTGTCACAGAGAAATCTTGATCTGTCATGGCAGAAATGTAATAAAGAGATATCAACGTTCAGCAGCTCCACTTTGTCATCACTGCTTCACCTTTTTTTATCTTTAATAAGAACTGAATTCGGGATGCTTTTTACTGAAAGTGAAGAGACATTTTGCCTTGGAGTGGCAAAAGTAATTAGAAGTTAGTTGGTAATTGTCCCTTTAACTTGGATTTTATCAAAAAAATCATGTAACTGCAAATTGGTAGTTTTGTCCAATTGAAAAGAACTATAAATTCTATGATTATATGGGTGAGGATCATGCAAGTTTTGCAATACTTCACTTTTAAATATGAAGCCAAATTAATGTTCATTTCCTTTATCATGCAGTAGAATAGTTTGTATGGATTTTGTTTATTGATGTCAGCTGCTTGTGTTCTTCAATTACAGATAATGATCTCTTTCTGATTTATGGTAATGTTTCGTGTTCCAGGAAAATTTGTGGGAATTCAACTATGGTTAAAAGGAATGTTGAATGATATAATATAGACTGATGATATAGTTCCATGTTCCATTGTGTAGAAATGTTCCTTTTTATAGCCCCACTTTCACAAAGTGAAGTGGGGGCTATATAGGAATCTTGTCCGTAACGTCCCGTCGCATCCAGTCACATAACACATTTTTGTCCCATCGCTTCGCATCCCGTCCCGTCCTGTAATACATTTTTAGCTCGACTTTTCCGAAGGAAAAAACTATTGGCATCACTTGATCGTCGTCATCATCGTCATCTGCGTCCCCTGGTTAAAGTTTGTATGTAAGCTTATATCTCCCAAACCACATTACATAATGGATTGAAACTTCACACATGTATTCAGCATCATTAGTTGACACCACAGAGTCAGGTGATATAACTCCTGCTTTTATTTTGATAGAATCATGGCCCATTTATAGATAGAAAACTTTGTTAAAGTTTTTATGTAAGCTTTGTTAAAGTCTGTATGTAAGTTTGTATCTTCCAAACCACTTTACACAATGGATTGAAACTTCACATATGTATTCAGCATCATAAGATGACACCAAATCGTCAGGTGACATAACTCCTGCTTTTATTTGACAGAATTATGGCCCCTTTCATACATAGAAAACTTGGTTAAAGTTTGTATGTAAGCTTGTATCTCGCAAAGAACTTAACATAATAGATTAAAACTTCCCACATGCATTGGGCATCGGAACACAAACCCACAAAGTCAGGTTCTATAACTCTTGCATCTAACTAAACAAAATTATGGCCCCTTTTATACTTATATCTTGGTTAAAGTTTGTATGTAATTGAAACCTTGTTTATCAATTGTAATTTCACCAAAGTCGAGCATCTGCACCGTTGGCGGTGATCTTGTTAATACTTGCGGTGATCTTGTTAATACTTGCATTTCTCAAACACTATTAAATGGGTTGTTCCCAAATTTCATAATATACTCATAACAACTGATGACCTTATTCCCTCTAAAACACTCATCATTGATTGCTTAATTTATTACAGAGTTATGGCCCTTAGTTTGACTTAGAATTTTCCACTGTAATATTGTATAATGACCTGTTAACACATTTTTTCTCAAACAGTTTTAAATTGATTGTTCCCAAACTTCATGTACACATAACAAATGATGACCTTATGTCCCTGTACATCACCCATCATTGATTGCCTTATTTATGCAGAATTATGGCCCTTTGTTTAACTTAGAATTTTCTAACTCTAATATTGTATAATGTCATGTAACAATTTTTTTCTCAAACATTTTTGAATTGATTGTTTCCAAACTTCATGTACACATAACAACTGATTACCTTATGTCCCTCTACATTACACATTGATGATGCCTAACTTATTACAGAATCATGGCCCTTTATTTGAATTAGAATGTTTCACTCTATAATTAACTTCATGTGGCTTTCACTTTAAAACTTTATATGGATTGTTATTACAGTTGACATACAGTTCACATGTGATGATATGATGTATCTCTGCATCAACGGTTTTTCGATTCTGTAATTATTTTTACAGAATTATGGACCTTTGTTTTACTTAGAATTTTGTTCACATTAAAAAATTAACAGATATTTTAGACATATATTTTTCTTGATTTTGCTCGTCCTCATTGGCTATATCATAAAAGCGGGTGTATCCATTCATCAGTGATATTTCTAGTTTCAGACTGACATGAATGTTCCATGATCCATTTCAGTCTGATAGGATTATTTCAGATTCGAATGACTGTTCCATGTTCTCTTTTAGAGTGATTGGTCAATGCTCCATGTTCTATTTCAGATTGATAGGAATGTTCTGTGTTCTATTGTAGATTGATAGGAATGTTCTATTGTAGATTGATAAGATGTTCTATTTCAGATTGAATTGAATGTTCCATGTTTTATTGTAGATTGATAGGAATGTTCTATGTTCCATTGTAGATTGATAGGATAATCTATTTCAGATTGATTGGAATGTTCCATGTTCTATTTCAGATTGATAGGAATGTTCCGCATGATCCTCCAGGAGCTTGTAGCTGTGGGCAACGTGAAGGTGTCTGACTCTCTCCTCGATGCCAATAACGTGGTCATGAAGGTAAGCTTTATCTATGTGTACTGCGTCAGTGTAAAACTTCTACCAAACTACAACCACAAGAAATGGTGGTACAGGACCTCTCCAAGGTGATCAGCAGGTATATAGTCAGCACTAAGACTGATTGCTGACATTTGTAATTGCACCTTTTTGTCTCGCCCACATAGTGGGTAGAGAGACAAAGCAGTCACTTTTCCGGCGGTGGCGGCCACATTTTAAATCAACTGTATCTCAACAACCGCTGCTCGAATTTTTCTGAGACTTTGTCAGATGCTTTGTTGGGTCAAGGGACATCACTTAATGTCAAAATTACCAAGGTCAAGGTCATATTTTGCATTATTTTCCAAAACTTAACCTTGGTAAGGTAACAACCTCAGTTAACTGTATGTGATTGCCTCATTTTCTTTGTTTGATACTTGGTCATATGTATTGTTGGCATTGGTGGACTTCACTGAATGCCAAAATTATTAAGGTCAAGGTCATATTTTGCTTATTTTCCCCAAACTTAACCTTCGTTAGGTAACTTAACCTTGGTTAGGTAACTTAACCTCAGTTAACTTTATGTGTTTGCCTAAATTTATGTCTTTGATACTTGGTCATATGTATGGTTGGCATTCGTGGACATCACTGAACAACAAAAAATACCAAGGTCAAGGTCACGTTTTGCGTTATTTACCCTAAACATCTATTTGGTTTGGTAACCTCAGTTAACTTTTTCTGATAACTTTAATTTCTTTGTTTTATACTTGACCATATGTATTGTTGGCATTGGCAGACATCACTGAATGACAAAATTACCTAGGTCAAGGTCATATTTTGTGTTATTTTCCCCAAACCTGACCTTGGTTAGGTAACTTAACTTAACCTCAGTTAATTTTATGTCATTGTCTCACTTTATGTCTTTGGTACTTGGTCATATGTATTGTTACACCCCCACTAAACGTCTCTGCCCGTAGATGCAACATTGTCCGCTCCATAACTCTTCTCCCCCTGAAGTAAATCTCATACAACTTCATACATGGACTGCTTGTGATGAGAGGATGACCCCTATTGATTTACACCCCCACTAAACGTCTCTGCCCGTAGATGCAACATTGTCCGCTCCATAACTCTTCTCCCCCTGAAGTAAATCTCATACAACTTCATACATGGACTGCTTGTGATGAGAGGATGACCCCTATTGATTTTGAGGTCAGTAGGTCAAAGGTCATGACCTGATAATGAAAAACCTTGTCCACTCTATCTCTATAACTCATCTCCCCCTGAATGAAACTTCATAGGTGAACTGTCTGTAGTGAGAGGATGACCCCTATTGATTTTGACATCAGTAGGTCAAAAGTCAAGGTCACCAGCACCCGATAATGAAAAACCTTGTCTGCTCCATAACTCCTTTTCCCCTTAGTCAAATCTCATGAAACTTCAGAGGTGAACTGCATGTGGTGGGAGAACAACCCTTATTGATTTTCAGGTCTGTAGGTTAAAGGTCAAGGTCACCGGGAACCGATAATGAAAAACCTTGTCCGTTCCATGACTCCTGTCCCCCTGAAGCAAATCTCATGAAACTTTATAGGTGAACTGCCTGTGGTGAGAGGTCGAACCCTGGTGATTTTGAGGTCAGTATATCAAAGGTCAAGGTCACAGGGACCCGGTAATGAAAATCCATAACCTCTCCCCCTGAAGTAAATCTCATAAACTTCATAGGTGAACTGCCTGTGGTGAGAGGACGACCACTTCTGATTTTGATTCAGTAAGTCAAAGGTCAAGGTCACCGGCATCCAATAATGAAAAATGTTGTCCGCTCCATAACTCCTCTTCCCCTGGAGCAAAGCTCATGCAACTTCATAGGCGAACTGTCTGTGGTGAGAGGATGACCCCTATTGATTTTGAGGTCAGTAGGTCAAAGGTCAAGGTCACCAGCACCCGATAATGAAAAAACTTGTCTGCTCCATAACTCCTCCCTTCCTGAAGTAAATCTCATGAAACCTCGTAGGTGAACTGCCTGTGGTGGAAGGATGATCCCTATTAATTTTGAGGTCAGTAGATCAAAGGTCAAGGTTTCCGGGACCACATATTGAAAAATATTGTCCGCTCCATAACTCCTCTCTCCCTGAAGCAGATCTCATGAAACTTAATAGATGGACTGCCTGTGATGAAAAGATGGCCTCTATTGGTTTTGAGGTCAGTAGGTCAGAGGTCAAGGCCACCATTACCTGATCATAAAAATCCCATTCCACTCAATCTTTACTCAAACAGTAGTTTGAAACATCTCTAGTTGGCATTGGTGGACAACACTGGATGACAAAAAATGCCAAGGTCGAGGTCATATTTTGCGTTATTTCCCTCAAACTTAACCTTAGTTAGGTAACAACATTGATTAGGTAACTTTACCTCAGTTATCTTTATGATTGCCTGACTTTATGTCTTTGATACTTGGTCATGTGTATTGTTGGCATTGGTGGACATCGCTGAATGACCAAAAATAACAAGGTCAAGGTCATATTTTGCATTATTTTCCCACAACTACACTCTGGTTAAACCACTTAACCTCAGTAATTTAAGTTCTTGTGATTACTTAGCTTTTATTTGTTTGATACTTGGTCATATGAAGTGTTGTCTTTGGTGGACATCATTTAAGTACAAATTTAAAAAAATATTTCATATGCGGTTTGCCGTGGTAGGCGAGATACCCTTAGAATGAGGTCTTGTGTAAGCTTCCTACTGCAATTGTAGCATAGAGTATTATAGCATGATAAAGGGAGATTGGCTTCACAGAATTCACAGCATGTTAAAAGTAAATTGATCATATTCTATCTTTAAAAGATATGCCACCGAAGACATGCACTGTTCGTCCATTAGTCTGTTCGTCCATTCGTCCGTCCAGAGCAATCATGTCTCAACCATATTTTTGAAGGTACTAAAAAGAATTTCATAACCCTTTACACAAGCATTAATCACAATCAGAAGGTGTGTAACGTGGAAGAATCAGGGCCCAGTTTTATGAAACAACTTACGACCATTTTGATCTTAAATCAATTTCTTAAATGCTTCACTATAAATTACACTTTTCAAATGAACGTGATTTCATTTCATTTTCTTATACATGTGATATTTCTGCACTGCGTGCACACATAATTGTCTACACTGAATGCTTAGGTGAAAAAAGTGAACAGTTTTAAAATTTGAGACTTATTGTAAGATGTTTAATAAAACAGGGCACAGGTCCTTACTTCAAAGGCCAAGTTCACACTTGGAGGTCAAATGAACTTTGGGGGCATTTGTCAATTGCATGTGATATTTCTTGTTATTTATTCTATTTACCTAGAAGATATAACCGGGTCTCAAAAAGGGCCTGCTTAGCATGGCAAACACTTAGGGATCACTTTTAAGTGTTCCATGGAACACCCTTCTAGTTTGGCTGAGATATGTCCCTATCACTAAAAAAAGCATCTGTGCTCAATATTTGCAAGATCAAAAATTGACTGAAAACTGCTAAAACTGAAAAAAACTTTTTTTTTAAAGAAAATGCCATGTTTTTGAGGCTCTGAAACTAATTTAGACCTTCAAACTTACTTTTAATGACTTTTAAAAATAATTCAATCCATTTGTAGCTAAAGCAGGCATTACAATTTTGTGTATGCAAAACTTCAACACTGGGGGCCAATATTGCCCCTTATCATACCTATTCCTTTGTTTCCTTGCACGATATGCCTGGAAAAGACCAATAAATAGAAATGTTTGGAATTTCTACTCTTGCAAAACTGTCCAAAACATGCTCTTAAAGTGTAATTAATCCCAATTTCAAGTTAAAAGTGGAATATAATTTAAAGGCCTACAGCTCTCATGGGCTGCTTGTTGGGATGTGATGGATCAAATTACAATTTTTACAACTATTTGGCATCAACTAATTGAATAATTGGAATCCGTTGTGACCTGTTTTGTAGAATTTGTAATTAATTTTATTTTTTTTGTGAACTAAAGTCACTCAGACATGTTTGCATTTTTCAGTATTCTTCTGAGTTTTGTTTCACTGTTCGTGTTTTAATTCATTCAGTATTCATAATTATTTGTAAACATTTCAGATTATTAATTGAATTGAATTAAAGGCTATTTTAAGAGGGGAGCCCAGTTAGTAAATTACTAATCTTCACTGAAGCTCTCTTTCCAAGCAACATACACAAAATCATATATACAAGTTTATAGCAACACAACTATATTGACACTAAAATGGAAACAAAAAGTGTTCGCCAAAAATAAAAATCTATATTATGATTCAGTAACAATTTTAACGAAAACAATTTCAGTTATATAGTCCTTTTTATCCACCTTTTTATGCAATTGTTTGTAAAAGATTAACAGACGTGCAATATCTTATAAGCTCTGGAATTTTGATCCAAATTACTGGCCCAGAGTAAGACATACATCCTTTTAAAAAGCTCCTTATTTGGCTTAGGAATCATAAGGTAATATCACAATGAGAGCGTAAATTGTGTGACTTTTGCAATACAGTCAGTTGGCATGACAATAAATCTCTACAGAGCATACCTGGGGCATGAAGATGTAGCATTCAATAACCACTGTCAACCCAAAACACGCATAGAAACTAACAACAATTACGAGGATAAATCAGAGGTGAACTATGTGACATTACAAACATAAAATGATTGACAACGGGGCTACTGCCTTATGTTCAGGGCAAAAGGCCACTGGGGGTTTAAACCAGGGTCTAGGTTCACCAAAACTCACTTTTAATCATCCCAATAAAATGGGACAATGTAAATTAATAAATCCACGCCAGACTATATTATATTTATCCTCTAACAAACTTAAGGCAGCATTATTCATAGGTAATATAAGTATAACACAAAGATGATCATGTTTATATGAATAAAAAACTTTAGTCTAGAAAGCCACAAAGCAAGTACTCATTGACTTGGCAGAATCCAGACCAACAAGAAAATAAAACATTAAGGACATGACAAGACAGTATTGAAGACAAACATCAAACATTACCATCCTCTTAGGATTTAATTAGACATCATCATAGGTCCCACAATCTGTCCAGAAGAACATTTTGATTTGGTAATGTGCTTTGCAATCTACTGAGTACCTATGAGTGCAATGAACTATACGTGACCCGACTATGTCTGGTTGATGAAAGTCTTCTTTAGGTGCTCTGTGTGAATGTCAACAATCTTTTTTTTTATGCCCCCCACCACCGAATGGTGAGGGGGAATATAGCGTTAGCCATGTCCGTCCCGAAATGTTTGTGTGTCTATCTCCTCCCACACTTTTCAACCAATTTCTTTGAAACTTTACAGGATGCTTACCTATGGTGTCAAGATGTGGATTTCATTTCGCATCTAAATCGACCCAGTATTACCAGAGTATGGCCCCCTTTTCGTCTAATTTTACATGGAAATATCTTGTGTGTCTATCTCCTCCCACACTTTTCAACCGATTCCTTCTAAACTTTACAGGATGCTTACCTAGCATATCAAGATGTGCATGTCATTTTGTCATCAAAATCGACCCAGTATTACCAGAGTTATGTCCCCTTTTTCATCAAATGTTACGTTTTACACTGATTGTTTTCAGTGGGGGCATCCATGTCCCATGGACACATTTCTAGTTTTTAATTATGTCTCAACTGAAACCTTGGGAATTTGTGATGGCTCTAGTTACTTTAGATTAGTTACTTTATAGTTAAATGTGTTAAAATATATACCGTTGTCATAAAACAGTTGAAACTGGGACATTCAGACAAATTATTGTATCCAATGATTCTAGACAAAACTGACAAGACAAGTTTTATAGCTATCAACATGAATTGTGGCAGAAGTAATCTAAATGGAATTCTCAAAAGATTCTATAATGATTTAAGAAGAATTTATTCTGTAACCATGTGTAGGAATAATACACATTTGATTTTTTTCGCAAAATATGTTTCAATTTTAATTATAGGATGTTAGTGGTTGATTATATAGATTACAATTGAATTACACCACATTTGAATGTAAATAAAAAAGAATTATAAAGCTTTAAGTATGTGACAGTGTCTGAGACAGTAAGTCGACTTAGATTTTCCTATAATTGTTAACTTATCTAAACTGTGGACATTATGCACCAAGTCAATCAGCATCCGCATCTAAAGTCACTATAGTCGAATTTGATGAAAACATTACTGCTGGTTGTGGTGGAAAAGAATTAAGAATCGATAATTGTGCTCTTGCAATGTGACTTCAATTAGCTTTTCACCAAGATGTCTTTTAATTTGAAGAACTGGAAATGCATGGTTCATTATATCCTTAAAGGCAGAATATGCTTATTAACACATAAACTGAAACAGTTGACGAAGCACCCGGAAGAGTTACAACTTAGAGAATTACGCTAACAAAATAAACTGAATAAAATTAAACTGTACACACTATGCCGAATAAATATTTGTGTACTAATTACGCTGTATCCCCTACACGCTGTGCCGACGCTAAGCATAACACAGGAAGTGTGCAGATCCAAATGGTTTATTTATAGCACAGGTAATGTTTATGTAAACACAAGAGTTAAAAAGTCAGCTTGCCTTTTTAACGAAGCGTACGTTTCTCTGATCAGTTGTTTCTATTAAGGGCTAGGTATATCGGGGGATTTAATGCGGATTTGATGGTAATATTATACACATATACTTGACACAAAGTCTCTATCATCTCCGTTAACAGTAAGCATATTCTGGCTTTAACTTTTTCACACTAGCTAGTACAACTTACTTCGACTTCGGCGATTGGACTTCATACTAAATATGAGAAAATGTAGCAAGTGATCAAGTTAAAGCCATTGTATGACATCATTTAGAGATGTATGACATCATTTAGAGATGTATGACATCATTTAGAGAGGTTTTCAAGAAGCTCACAGGAATGTGTTGAAATATCCCCACAGCAGCTGAGAATAAAAATATATTGGGGTTTTACGTCCTGTTAACATATCATATTAGGTTAGTGCCAAGCTCGATCACAATGTCGTTCGGGTGTATGTGTGTCAATATGGTCGTAGACCGCCCATGCATATGTTGTTTTTTTTTTAATATCCTCTTCATTACTTGCAGGATTTTCACCGAACTTCATTACAATGTTCCGTAAATGCATCTAACATCATATGCACAATCTTGAGTTGCTGTGGCCTACTCCGGACGAAATATAGATCACGTCCAGTCTCCACGCACATGCATATCTGCTTCTTTCTTGCACGATTTTCACCAATTTTTTTCATCACAATGTTCTTTTTGAACAAAATATAGGTCATATCTGGTCTCCACTATGACACTGTCAATGACATTAATTATATTAAATAATAAGTATGTAAGAAACGAATACCTCTTGGGATTGACATTGGTGTTGGTGAAATCAAAAATCTGGACTACTTCACAATAGGGCTGAACATGTAGGCTGTGGTCTTTTTGTATTGAGACAGCAGCTTCAGAGGGAGACATAAAAATCACAACAGCAGCTGAGAAAATAAAAGAAAGAAAAAATGTTTTCATCTTTTTAACACATTATATTAGGTTATATTGGGACAGCAGCCTCAGAGGGAGATGAGATGAAGAATGAACATGCCTCCACCAGGGAGCAGACCAAGAGTAGGGCTACCGAGGCTGCCAACAGAAGCTGCTCAGTCATAAAATATGTTACTTTTATTTTGCTGGGCTGTCTTACAATCACATTGCAGTTTTAAATAAATAATTGTACAATTAAATAGGAAAACAAGTAAAAACAAGGCCAAAATAAAAATTATGTTTGTTTGCTGTCCCCTTTAATCAGGTGACTCAAAAGTTTTTCTTGGCAAACCATCAATCTTTTTCTTTACACGGTTGTATGCAGCGGCCAGATAACTCCGGACTTATTAATAGACGTTTTGTGTTGGTTCCCTGCATGCATTTTTACAGTGAAAAACAACATTACACAGCTTTCGAATGACTCTACTGTAAACTCATGATTTCAAAACGTAATTCGACAATGCAGATGAAGAAGCAGAGAAGTTATAGAGTATAAAGATGGGGCTAAGTCCGTTTTGTGTAAAAACACCTGCACGAGTATGAATCAAACTGAACATTGAAATAAGTTTGCATTGCATCGATCTCTTGTGGGACACAGACTTTCCCCCCATGAAAATTAGACGTATTATTTATCAGATTGAGATACCAAGAGTCATGCATTTTATACTTTACCATGAATAATGAACTGTTTCAGTCATGTTGATGATCTTTGTGAGACCTTTCTCTTCTTAATTCTCTGGTATTTTCAAAGAAGATTTTGTTATTAAACTGTTGCTCCTGAATTAGATAAAAGTTATAATACATTGATCTGTGTGTGTTTAATAGTGTAACTTCATTAATGTTTAGTAGCTACTACCGTTATCTTCTAAAAGTTGAATATCGCAACAGATCACAGTTTCAGAAAGCATCGATAAGCTCCGCCCACCTAGTCCGCCTACCTAGTGCGCCGTGCACCTAGTCTGCCCACCTAGTCTGCCACCTCGTCTAATCTCCGCTACTGTAGTTATACATCCGTTCCAACAATTATGCATGCTTCTGAGCCTGAAGCTCCGGATTCCCTCGCAAATATTTCTGACGAAATTTCATTTCTACCAAATGGCAACATTTTATATATAGAAAAAATACAACCTAAGGGCTAAACTTATCACACAAGGATATATTCTTAATATTAAAGATGCTGGGCCCGGTTTGATGAAACAACTTACGACAATTTTGATCGTAAGTTAATTTCTTAAATTCTTTACTATGATTTACAATTCACAAATAAACGCGATTTCATTTCATTTTCTTATACATTTGATATTTCTGCACATAATGCACATATAATTATTGTCTACATTGAATGCTAAGATGCAAAAATGTGAACAGTTTTTAAATGTGACGTTTAATTAAACGGGGCCCAGATGACGAAAAAAAAGTCAGAACTGATGCAAGGTGGTGGCGGTCTGGGAGAAAAAGGCAGGAGCCCAGTCAAAGTCTCAAAAGATATGACCTTTTGAAAATGTTCAAAAAGACTCGAATGGAGGCAGCCATCTTCGAATAATGACATCATCGTGCCTTTTTCCATATATGGAAAATAGATAATAAATAGCAAATAAGTGTATTAAATTATAAATACAAAGTAAAATAATTATACTGTATATATATGCTTATTTTACGATTTACATGTATTTGCAGTGATATTCTTTGTTTTAAATGTCAATCCAAGATGGCTGCCTCCGTTTGAGAATGTTTGTACATTTTTAAAAGATCACTTTTTCCACGGTTTTAAATCCCTTTTAAATAAAGCTAGTTTCAGAATAGCGCAACAAACCCCTTTAATACCTATGATCAGATACGATACCATACCTTTTTCTGTACATAAGGATGGTTGAAATATATCTTTCAAGCAATAATAGCATAATACCAATGACAGAATCACAAATTAATTGAAACAAAATTATTAATCGACACACTCTGTTCAACTGTAATTCAATTTCTTATGTCACAGCTCTTCACAAAAAACATCCTCAAGCAGTGTTAAAGGCTGGCAAATTGACACAGTTACATTTACCATATTTCCCCATATCGTAGTGCCCGGGCGCTATGCAAAATGCTCTTTTAAAAAGATTTTTTTTTTATTGAATTTTTTTTTTTTTTGAGGTGCTGGATACAAAAGATCAAAAAATGTATTGGATATTGAAGATCTTTTATTTATTTATTTTTTAAACAAATTTAAGGTGGGTCAGGTGTTGTAATATTAAGGGAGGCACTCTTAATAGAAGAATTAGGATATCTTTTTAAAAAGAGATACTGAAACGGTTTGACCAAATTTGGTATGCTTTATTTCTCTCAATTTGAAATATGTATCAGTTGCAGACATCTGACTTCTTGAAGATGAAAACAGTGGAATGAAGAGATATATTCCAAGCTCCTTTACTTCCTGACTTAATTTTTAATGTAAATCTTTTGTTTGCTATCACAGAGACTCCATCTTTAATCTGTTTAGTTTCAGTCTGGAAGGCACTTCATAAAATCCACTGTTTTCTGGGATTGATTTGTCAGTAAAAAGCTCAGACACGAACATTACCGAAATATTTTGATCCAATTGGTCTAATTGGTCTGATTGGATCAAAGTATTTCGGTAATGTTTGTGTCTGAGCTTTCATTGTGTTGTAGTCGACTAATTTGTAGTCGAAGTGTAGTTAAAAAAAACATGGAACTTGTGTTTTAAGTTCAGTTATTCCGCCTATTATAATAAGACTATAAAAATCATAATACATATTTATGTGATATGGTTACGATAAATGTACATGCAAAACATAATGGATGTTTAAAATAAAGTGTATATCATGCACAGAGGGGTGTTGCATTTTACAAAAGGGGGTTGTTTATAGGAGGCCATAGAGACACCTCTAAACTTAGGCCTCAAGTCCGGCTACTGGCAAGTGTATTTTCTCTAAACTCTAAACTCTAAACTCATAACATGCGATTTTTACGGTGTTTTTTTTATGTCCTCTCGTTTGATAAAGTGAGTGGGGAAGCATTTTTTAGTGGGGGAGCGTTTGTAACACAGGTATACAGTAATTGAAAGAGAAAAAAAATCCCTGCTTATCTCCAATAATTTATGTGCATTTCATTGGAAACCACTAAAAAAGTCTTAGTATTTTAAACTCTTTCCTCTGGTACTAATCTGCAATACAACAAAGGTAATAAGTCAATTCTTCAATTTGTCTGGAATAAGTCAGAATATATTGAAAGTTCACCCTTAACACAGACAGATGATATTGTCGGCTTATCCCAAATGTATTACATGGTCACACCTTAATTCTGCGATGGGAAACGTTATATTAGCAGGATTGTATAACGGATATTTCGACAATAAAACATGTTTAAAAACATTTGTTTACGGAAAAAAATGCGATGACTTGTCAGATTTAAATTTTACAATATGCAACCTTTTAAAGCCGAAATTAAGGTTTTATTTCATACCCCAGCCCACAGATACCGGTTTAAAAAAAAAAGAAAAAAAAGTCTTATATTATATTACAGTTTAAAGTTTGGTAAAAATCAAATGAAAAATGAAGGCCCTTGGCCAGTAGTGTGTTAAAATACACGACAAAGATGTTTTGTTTTTTACGTGAAGTAAATTGGTCCATAGAATAGTCTATTCATCCAGCGAGTGCAGACAAGGCATTATTTCTGAATAAAATAATCCATTCTATCACATCATCCAAATCTCAAAGTACAACATTGAGGCCCTCCCAGGGGGATCCAATGTTCCCTTGTTCCCTGAAAATATGACCCAATGTTCCCTTGTTCCCCAAAAATATTTTGCTTTGTTCCCCAAAAATTATTTGTCCAATGTTCCCTTGTTCCCCAAAATTATTACCAATAATAGACAATGTTCCCTTGTTTCCCAAAAATATATGACCATGTTCCCTTGTTCCCCAAAACCCTTGGGAGATCCTCACCATTGTAAAACAAGCAAAGTCCTTATAGTCCCAATAGTCCTTAACGTACAACCAAATACTCCATCAAACACGCAAATAGCAGTCCAGACTCTACTGTGTCCTACCGGACGACAGACAATAAACCTTACAAATAAACCATCAAACACCAAACAGCAGTCCAGACAATACTGTGTCCTAGCCGGCGACAGACTACAAACCTTTCAAATACACACATGCAAGAATTTCATCTTCTTAATTGGGTTTGTGTATTTGGTAGTGCTGGGTATTGTTTTAAAAGCTCTTTTTTCATTCTCTTTGTAGCCTATTTCCCCCAATTGTAACACCGCTCATAATAGAAGCATCCTTTCCCCACCTTTTAAGAAACATAATTATATAAATAAACAAGTAAAAAAAAAAAAAAATCTTCAACATTTAATACATTTTTGTTCTTTTTTATCTAAAAATAAAAGATTTCAATAAATCATTGATCATTTGTATAACCCTAATAGAAAGCAATATTATTATACCGCCGCCGTCACAAAGTGAAGTGGGGCTATATAGGAATCATGCTGTTCATAACTTCTAGTCACGGCACGTCACTTTTTTGTCCTGTCCCGTCCCGTCCCATAACACATTTTTATTACTTGCAAATTCTCAAACCGTTTTGAATGGGTTGTTCCCAAAGGACAAGGTATGATAAGGGGGTATTTTGGCCCCCAATATATTCAAAATGCAAAAAAATAATATTTACATATAATCTATTATGCATATTGAAGTAAATTGATCATATTCTATCTTTAAAATATATTTTTATTTATTTTATTTATCTAGAAGATTTAATAGGGTCTCAAAAAACAGTATTTTTTGTAATTTCGTTATATTTTGTAGATTTTGGACCTTTCTGGGCAAGATTTTGATCCTAAAAATATAGAGCGCACCTCCGAGCACACTCAGTTTTTTGGCTGATGATGCATCCCTATCAAGTACCTGTTTCAACAAAAAATCAGCTGTGCTCGAGGGTGCGCTCTGTATTTCCAAGACCGAAAACTGATCGAAAACTGCTGAAAATGAACAAAAATTTCATTTTTTGAAAGAAAAGGCCTTGTTTGTGAGGCTCTTAAACTCATTTAGAGCCCTCAAACATACTTGTAATGAGTTTTAATATTGATTCAGCTCATTTGTAGTTATATTAGATATTCAAAACTTGTACATTAAAACTTTCAATATTGGGGGCCAATTTTGTCCCATATCATACCTAGTCCTTTCATATACACATAACAACTGATGACCTATTGTCCCTCTACATTACATTTTCTTGATTGCCTCATTTATTACAGAATTATGGCCCTTTGTTTTACTTAGAATTTTCCACTCTAATATTGTAGGATGTCCTGAAACACATTTTTTAGCTCTACAGGCCGAAGGTCAGCAGAGCTTTATGGAATGGCGAGTTGTCCGTTGTGCGTCATTCTGTCCGTTAACTTTAGACTCATTAAGACAATAGGGCCTTCAACTTTATCAGCTTGTTAATATCAATGAATGCTTGAACAAGTTCAAAAACCAGCCAGATCGGCCCAATAACACCAGAATTATGGCCCTTGTTTTAGTGTTAAAAATGCTATATTTTGCCTCATTAAGACGATAGGGCCTTCATTTTTCAACTGATCTTTACCAAAGTTTACCAGATTGTAATATCAATGAAATTTCAGACAAGTTTAAATCCAGCTAGAACAGCACAGTAACACTGGAGTTATGGCCCTTGCTTTAATTAAAAATGCTATATTTTGCTTCGTTAAGACGATAGGGCCTTCATTTTTCATCTGATCTTTGCCAAAGTTTATCAGATTGTTAATATTAATGAAATCTCAAAAATGTTTGAAAACTAGCCAGGTCAGACAAGTAACACTGGAGTTTAATGATGGCCCTTGATTTAGTTAAAAATACTATATTTTGCCTCATTAAGACAATTATAGTCTTAGGACCTTTAATTTTCATTTGATCTTTACCAGACTCTACCAGTTTAAAATACAGTTAGGAGTTCGGATGCATAGTAATTAAATCACGAGTGGGTTATAGCGAGTGATTTGAGAATAGTGCTGTTTTTTATTGATATTGAAGAGAACGGTAAATGTCTGGCATTTCTTACAGCGGAAATGCTGATCACTGCAGAAATCATGAGCAATAATGCATCAATTTGTCTGGAAAAACACTTAGTACTGAAGACACTGTCAAAGTTTCTTGCCTTTACTCCTGGAGGAGTATTGCCCAGACAGTGGCTGTGTTTAAGCATGATACTTTGCCAAATACAATTGTTTGTATCCAGTCAAATATAATAAAGGGGACTTTAGAGGATGCTATGGGAGTCATTGTCAATACATGGGCAGACTAATATGATATTTGTAGGTTCTACTGCTAAAAAAAGTAAGTTTAAATTTCATCTTTTCCTACTGAAGCAATAAAATGTTTATTACAAAAATATGTTGCAATACAATTATTTAATAAGTTAATTTTTAACCAGAAAAGCATAGCAAATCCAGGCTTATAGATTGTTGATTTTGGTCACCTTTCGCAGATGCTTTGTTGGGTCAAGGGACATGACATAATGCCAAAATTACCAAGGTCAAGGTCATATTTTGCATTATTTTCCCAAAACTTAACCTTGGTTAGGTAACTTAACCTCAGTTAACTGCATGTTATTGTCTCATTTTCTTTGTTTGATAATTGGTCATATGTATTGTTGGCATTGGTGGTCATCACTGAACGACAAAAATTACCAAGGTCAAGGTCATATTTTGCTTATTTTCCCCAAACTTAACCTTGGTCAGGTAACTTAACCTTGGTTAGGTCACTTAACCTCAGTTAACTTTATGTGATTGCCTCACTTTATGTCATCATATGTATTGTTGGCATTGGTGGACATTGCTGAATGACAAAAAATACCAAAAGGTCATGTTTGTGTTATTTGCTCTATCAGTTTGGTTAGATAAGTTAACCTCAGTTAACTTTTTGTGATAACTTTAATATCTTTGTTTGATACTTGGTCATATCTATTGTTGGCATTGGTGGACTTGATACGACAAAAATTACCAAGGTCAAGATCATATTTTGTGTTATTTTCCCCAAACTTAACCTTGGTTAGGTAACTTAACCTCAGTTAAGTTTATGTTTTTGTCTCACTTTATGTCTTTGATACTTGGTCTTATGTATTGTTGGCATTGGTGGACATAGCTGGACGACAAAAAATACCAAAGCCAAGGTAATATTTTGCATTATATTCCCCAAACTAAAACCTTAGTTAGTTACCTTAACCTTGGTTAGATAACTTAATCTCAGTTAACTTTATGTGATTGCCTCACTTTGCGTCTTTGATACTTGGTCATATGTATTGTTGGCCTTGATGGACTTCGCTGAACGACAAAAATATACCAAGATCAAGGTCCTATTTTGCATTATTTTCCCAAAACTACAACCTGGTTAAAACCACTTAAAGCTACAGAGTCTCCATATCAATCGATTTCTTCTTTGTAGGCGTGTCTTTATTTGTAACTTCGTGTTCACCAGCTCATGTCGAAATCAGGTATTTAAGCGAGCAAATATAGCACAGGTTATCATTTACTGTATAGACATCGACCAGTGCACATCGTACCTATACACAGGTAGAAGTAAGTTTTACAAAAAGAAAAGTTAGCCTCTTTCTGGGCTCGAACACATGACCTTCTGATTTCAAATCCGTTGCTCTATCCACTGAACTATAATGTTACTTGAGAAAATAGTATACTAACTACCATTTATTATGAGGCAAAATAACAACATATTTGAACGTATCTCAAGATGGATCAATAAATATGTAGTCCATCTTGTCGCACTTGTAAATTAACATTGCCTGGTGTAAAACTGTATGTTATCAATATGAAACAAATACTTCACCTCAAAACAACTATATCTCAACATGTTATATAACGCTTGATGAGTTTATGTGCGCTCGCTTGTTATTACGTAATGCGTATTTAGTGTTAAAAATGCTACAACATACAATAAATAGCCATGGTCTAGTGGTTCAATGTACATCTTTCAAAACTTACAAGTGCAAGTCTGTGGTTCAAATCCCGTTCCGGGCAACTATTTTTTTATCACATATTCTGGAGCCGTATATTTATCGATGTTACCTGTACGGAGGCTAAATAACAATGTGAAATTTTACGAATCGACTTCTGCTTATATACCGACTTTTGGTGTGTTTGTCGATTTGAAACTATTTCACAGGTGACTTATTCATATTCATGAGTTATTACCGGTTAAAATAGGGACTTTGCAGCTTTAACCTCAGTAACTTAACTTCTTATGATTACTCCTCGCTTTTATTTGTTTGATACTTGGTCATATGAAGTGTTGTCTTTGGTGGACATCATTTAACCTTAGCCCACTATGAATGTATAATGGACTGTCCTTTCATTAAATTTAGACCATTCTATTTATTTTACAATAGGGTGTTTTGGAGAAATGACTGATGAGCAGCTGGACATTGTAAACCCTGAACAGCCTGCGAGTTACTCTCAGGCTGATCTGGGTTTACAATGGACGCAATGGCTATTGTAGTCACCATTAGCAGGCTAAGGGTTAAGCACAAATTTAATAAAGTATTTCATATGCCGTTTGCCGTGGTGGGCGAGACGCCCTCAGACCAAGGTCTTGTTTACTTTGATTTTTCAGTTAAATGGTTGAATATACATGGATATTCATATTCCAAATAACGTTTTGATCAAATGCTTTTAAACTTGGCATACATATTCATCATCATTACACAAGAAACCTATATGAAACAAGGACCTTAACTCTTTTATGCATTTTACCCAAATTATCCCCACTTTTCTAATTAAATTGTTGGTAAATGTTTTGATTGTACAGACATATTCCAGAAAGCTTTGAAACTAAAATGGCACACATGTTTATCAGCATTATGCAACTATTATAATGTGACAAGCATCATAACTTTGTTATGCATTATACTAGAATTATCTCCCCTTTTCTACTTTAATTTTTGGTTAACATTATGAATAGCCAGTCATTCCCAAAACCATTGTATGAAAGCTTTGACTGCACACATGTTGTTTATCATTCCACAATGTTATATGACAAGCACTATAACTCTGTCATGCATTTTACCATAATTATTCCCCTTTTCCATTTAGATGTTTAGTTAAAATTTTGAATGTTCACTCATATTCCAAAAAACAAATGACGGATACCTTTGACACTTGGTACCAATGATCACATTATTACACAACCATATCTGACAAGTACCATAACTCTGTCATGCATTTTATTAGAATTATCCTCCTTTTCCAATTACATGTAAAATGTTAACTAACTAGATGTTAGTTAACATTTTAAATTCAGCCATATTGACAGAAAACTTTGACACTTGGCAAACATGTTTATCATCTGTGTTACAAGCACCATAACTCTGTCAGATTATCCCCTTGTTCATGTTAGTTGTTTGCAGTAAATGTTAGCAATCTGGCATTTGCACCAGTATTGGTGCTTCTTGTCATAATTTGTTTTGATTGAACTTCATGCTGGAATATATATTCACCAGCTTTTAAGTAATTTAATCAGCTATAAGTAAACCACAATTTTTTTTTCTGGTACCACATCCCTAGACTCCACGTCAGGCAGAAGGTAACATTTTCTCCCATTACTAGTCATGTGAGATAGGTGTTTTGCACATGTGAAATAACTCTTACTTGCATAACGAACAAGGATATCCGTCATTTTACCAGGGCTAGATATTTCCATCTCACCATAGGGTCGAGATAAAATTAACGCACGCTCCAACATCCGGTATGCGGTGGCGTCAACGCACAACATGTCTCTGATATGCAAGAAAAGGAGTCTATCATGGGTATTCGGTTCAGATAGGGAATTCCAATCCTCAGTTTAAGTGTTTTAATCGGAACCTCGAAAGATTCTTATAATCTCACATGACATGTGACTCTTATATGTAACGTCATGATGTCACGTTGGTGTCGTCGCCTTATTCTAGCGTAAAATCAAATACAGTCATTGAAGTATCCTGTACTAAGCGCATAATGGTAAAAAAATAATCCATCATGAGTTTATCCATGTGAGATAAGAAAATCTCACCCTCGGGTGCAACCTGGAACTCAGCAGAGCCTCGTCCCTGGTTACAATTCTGACCCTCGGGTGACAATTCCCTATCTCACATGGATATGATGGAATCTTATAGTCTTACAAACAGTATCTATTTAAAATAACATCCCAAACTATAGGTTATGTTTATTTTTTTCATCATTTTTTTCTGTCAATCTTAATTACGCCATTCTTGTCAAGAACCATTTGCAGTTTTCCCAGATCTGAATTGTATATGTTCACCAGAACTTCCGTAAATTATGATTTTGCTGTCCCTAGGTGATAATAAAGTCACTGGTATTTAAGTAAAAAGAATAAATAACCACTATTTTATTGACTGCCTTTCAACAATTAGATGGATTTATGCATTTATTGCCCTATTTTATGATGAAGTCTCACGTATGGATGTAATAAAATCAAAAGCTCCAGAAATAAGGAAATAATGGACTCTCGCTCCGAATTTGTAGGTGTTGAATATGACTTTTCGCATTGTATGTTTGTGAAATCTTAAAGTTTATGGCTCCCACCCTCTTATATTGTAATGACACTTTATAATACCATTATTGCATTTTCCTACATTAGTAAAAAAAACAAAAAACTCTGTTTCCGGTGGCCCGACCGACCCTATTTTTAAGGGGCTGACCCTAAAACTATCTATGAAAAAAAGAAAAGTTAAAAGAAATTTTAAAAAAAAAATTAAAAAAAATGTTCTTAACAATGATTTATCACAATATATCGAGGTAACCTGACATCACAGAGAAACTTTCAGCTGTATCATCAACTTGTATGGGGTGTATGAGATAAATGCATGTAGAATCTCGCAATATCTTGCTCCAAAATAAAAACAAATAAAAAATAAAAAAATGCCTACCGACCTACCCTATTTTTTTAGAGCATTCAATAGGAAACACACTCTTTTTTTTGGCCTTATAGCCTTTTGACCTTCAAACCCTATTTCTAAATTCAACTGGCTGAAAAAAAGTAACTTTTCTTCAAGAACTATCTTAGATACACTCAAAATGACCAGCAAATCGAGGATAAAGGAATGCTAAATTCTGCATGTACATGTAATAGTTCACTTATTAGAAGGTGGACACCCCTAGAATGGCAGTAAATAAATTTACTTTTTGAAAATGTACCCTCAGTACTATTTTATCTATACAAATGCAAAGGACAAGGTATGATAAGGGGGTATTTTGGCCCCCAATATATTCAAAATGCAAAAAAATAATATTTACATATGATCTGTTGTGCATATTGAAGTAAATTGATCATATTCTATCTCCAAAATATATTTTTATTTATTTTAGTTATCTAGAAGAATTAATCGGGTTTCAAAAAACGTCATTTTTGGTAATTTTGTTATATTTTGTAGAGTTTGGACCTTTCTGAGCAAGATTTCGATCCTAAAAATATAGAGCGCACCTCTGAGCACACACTTTTTTTTGGCTGATGATGCATCCCTATCAAGTACCTGTTTCAACAAAAAATCAGCTGTGCTCGAGGGCGCGCTCTGTATTTCCAAGACCAAAAACTGATCGAAAACAGCTAAAAATGTACACAAATGTCATTTTTTGAAAGACAAGGCCTTGTTTGTGAAGCTCTTAAACTCATTTAGAGCCTTTAAAGGTACTTGTATGAGTTTTAATATTGATTCAGTTCATTTGTAGCTAAACTAGATATTCAAAACTTGTGCATTAAAACGTTCAATATTGGGGGCCAATTTTGTCCCTTATCATACCTAGTCCTTTATACCATACAGAATATCCTGAATAAACATGATCTATGTTGAAAATATAACATTATCCTGTTTTATGGGGATTTGTCATGATTTGGATAATTTCATCCAATCAGAATCTACCTTACAATCTCACTATATGCCCGCCCCCTATACTGTTTTCAACCAATCAGAAGCCGCAGTTTAATAGTGGTATCTGACCAGGTGTGAACTAACTTAAATTTGCGCTAACAGTTATATGCTCTTATTTATTGGAATCCTGTCTGATATGGTCTAAAGTTTGTATGTTCGGTATCTAATGTAATTTTTAGCTGAGTTTTTGAGAAAAAAACGGCTTATATATTGGCATAAACCAGTTGGGCGGCAGCCCTGCATGCATCAACATTAAATTTTTTAGGTCTACTGGCCTTTAGGGCTTATGCGATTGTCCGTCCCTTCGTCGTATGTCCGTCCATCCGTCCAGTAGTCGTCCGTAAACTTTTTGATGTCAACACTCTAGCAACTTTGTTTTTCATCCGATCTTTACCAAATTTTACCAGGTTATTAATATCAATGAAAGCTCAGACGAGTTCGCAAACCAGCCAGATTGGACCAGTAACACCGGTGTTACTGCCCTTGAATTAACAAAAATTGCTATATTTTGTCTTAACACTCTAGCGCCTCCATTTTTCAACTGATATTTACCAAACCGTACCAGATTATTAATATCAATGAAAACTCTGAAAACCAGCCAGATCGGACCTGTAATACCGGTGTTATTGCCCTTGAATTAACGAAAATTGCTATATTTTGCCTTGTCAGTACTCCAGCGCCTCCATTTTTCATCCGATCTTTATCAAACTTTATCAGATTATTAATATTAATGAAAGCTACAGCCAGATCGGAATAGTAAGACCAGAGTTATTGCCCTTGAATTAACGAAAGTGCTATATTTTGTCTTGTCAACACTTCAGTGCCTCCATTTTTCATCCGATCTTTACCAAACTTTACCAGATTATTAATATCAATTAAAGCTCGGACGAGTTTGAAAACCAGCCAGATCGGACCAGAGCATTGGAGTTATTGCCCTTGAATTAGCGAAAATTGTTATATTTTGTCTTGTCAACACTCTAGCGCCTCTATTTTGCATCCTACCTTTAACAAACTTTGCCAGATGGTTTATATTAATGAAAGCTCGGTCAAGTTCTAAAACCAACCAGATTGGACCAGTAACACCGAAGTTGTGACCCTTGAATTATTGAAAAATGTGTTAACTTTTTGATGTCAACACTCTAGCACCTTCATGTTTCATCTGATCTTTACCAAACTTTACCAGAATGTTAATATCTATAAAAGCTTGGGTGAGTTAAAAAACCAGCCAGATTGGACTATTAACACCGGAGTTATTGCCCTTGAATTAACGAACATTTATATAGTTTGTCTTGTCAACTCTCTAGCGCCTCCATTTTGCATCCTACCTTTACCAAACTTTGTCTGATTGTTGATATTGATGAAAGCTTGATCAGGTTAAAAAACCAGCCAGATCAGACCAGAAACACCGAAGTTATGGCCCTTGAATTATTGAAAAATTAATATTTAATAAATATTAAAACTCTAGCAACTTCATTTTTCATCCAGTCTTTACCAAACTTTACCAGATTGTTATGATAAGGCCTTCGTTTTGCCGTATTTTGGAAAAACTTTGCAGGATGAGCAGTACCAAGCCTAGTTGTGCCATATTGTCACCGTGTTCCAGTTGAATGATTTTTGGTGGAGTTATGGCCCTTTAAAAGTTTAAATACACATAATTTGTATGGACTAGTTCTGCTGAACCCCTGGCCGGATTTGGCAAGGATGATCAGTATCAAGCCTAGTTGTGCATATCACCGTGTTCCAGTTGAAAGATTTTTGACGGAGTTATAGCCCTTTACAGGTTTTAATACACAAACTTTGTCCGGACTAGTTCTGCTGAACCCCTGTCCAAATTTCAGTGAAACTTGGAAAGGATGATCAGTACCAAGCCTAGTTGTGCATATCATCACCGTGTTCCGGTTGAAAGATTTTTGGCAGAGTTATGGCCCTTTACAGGTTTTAATACACAAACTTTGTCCGGACTAGTGCTGCTGAACCCCTGGCCGAATTTCAACGAAACGTGGCAAGGATGATCAGTATCAAGCCTAGTTGTGCGTTTCATTTCTATATCCTGGTTGAATGATGTTTGGCGGAGTTATGGCCCATTAATGGTTTTAATTCACTAACTTTGTACAGATTAATTCTCCTGAACCCCTGGCTGGATTTCAGTGAAACTTGGCAGAAATGAACAGTACCAAGCCTAGTTGTGCATATCGCTGTCGTGTTCCCCACCACAGACTCCATATAGTCATTATATCGATACAGGCCCTCTTGGGCCTCTTGTTTCAGCAGTACCATGTCCGATATTCATCAAACTTTAACAGCATCTTCTTCTCATCAAGCACTTAACATACCCCACACACTTCATTGTCAAGATTAATCAAAAGGCAGATTGTCGGAACCAATCGGATTTATTCCATAGTAGTTTCGTATAATATTTTTTGAATATCTTAACATTGTATGGTTCGGTTTGGTTCAGTTTACACATAGTAGACGACGCTCTAACCAAGTGCGCCAAAGGCGCAGTTGGTTTGTTGTGGTTTTAAATAGTATATAACAAATGCCACGATCTATAATCTGATTGGTTCCAATAATTTGGCATGTGAGAGATCTCTTGTCATTGCCCTCAAAATATGCAATAATCCCTCTGAAAAGTTTCCAATGATCATAAAACTTTGTCATTAGTATTTGTAGTCAATCTAATAATGACTATGAATATTCCAAACATTTGAAATAAATCTCAAAAACAAATAGATTTTAATTTGTTTATGTTTTCTAGAATTTATCAATAAAGGCTATACTTATTTATAAGGCTATGACCTTTTTAGAAAAAAGACACTGGAGTAAATGATGGTACCGCCAAGTCTCTTACAAGTCTTCTTTAAAAAAGTAAAACTGGCGCCACTGGGTTGCTTTGGCGCTCTAATTAAGAAATAAAGTGGGCATTATTGGGCCTTTAAAGCTTGTATTACTTCCTTGCTTTTATCTTCAGTAAGTGGGCGTGTAGTCTGATAATTTTGTCAAAAGATCATTAGACAAATGGAGTTATATTAACCACACTAGGGATGTGTGTTTTCTCTCAAATCCCATAAGAATTTGCCAAATTATGACATATTGACTGTCCCCAGCTGTGTGTATTCAACTGATACATTGCTGATCCATATCTTATAAGAGGATGTTTATTCTGTTGGCTTCACATGGTTCAAAAATTCGGCTTAACATAGTTCAAATATTCTGCTTGAGTGTGTTTTGACGGTGGAAAAGTGAGTGGTGCAACCTAGAAGAATCTGGTTTAAACCCAGCAGCCTGCTATCAACCCTTTAAGTTTGTGGTGTCACAAATAGCATCCATGTAATCATTGTTTTGAATTGAATTTAATTGGATTTTATAGTCGCACCAACAGCTAAGGTCATATGGCGACTTTCCAGCTTCCATTGGTGGAGGAAGACCCAAGGTGCTCCTCCGGGCAATTTTCGTGCACGGGCGGGCACCTGGGTAGAACCACCGACGTTCCGCAAGCCCATTGTTTTGAATGGGTGTTTTTGGATGGCTGAATTCTGCGATTGCTTCATTTCCTGTTCGCCTTTGTATCTATTTCTCCCTGTACTTGCCTAAGTGCATTCTGAAAAGCAGCAGGTTGTTGACTCTGCAAAACACAAATCATATCAAATTTTGGTGAATCCTGCAATTCAAACAGCAGTGTGCAATATTTAGTAGTCATGACAATTTTACAATATTGTTTAGTCTTGACAGTTCAATACTTTCAACTCTATATATCTATCTAGTAATACTGCATCCCTTTCGGGTATTATGTGCAGGCTTCCTGGGTAGAACCAGCACTAAGCAATGGGAGTAAAGTGTCTTGCTCAAGGACACAACGAACATGGTGTGGAGGAGGATCGAACTGGGGACCCTCCGATCTCAAGTTCGGCACTCTTCCACTGAACCACGAACGCCATTCTTTACCCTTCATGTCAAGAAAATTGAACCATGATTATTCTACCTAGCATATTCTGTCAGTATGACATTTATGAATTAATATTATCACTGTTTCTTGTTTATCATTGATGGTATAACTCGAGACAGAACAGATATCCCAGAAACGAGTTCGATCACAAAACAAAGATTCAATTGTTCAGAACATTCAATGTTTGCCAACTTCTAAATCATACGGCTTTATGGATTTACATAATAGAAAATATGTCATTTGAAAAGAATTCAACGTTTCATTTACATAATGGAAAATATTTTTTCAATCTACAGCTAATTGATTATGATGCATGATGCATTGTAATAAATTTGCTGCAGATTGAAAAAATACTATGCGGACTATTTATTGTTAACATGCTAATTCTGAGGCAGAATGATTATGCTATTTGCTGGTGTATAAAATAGACATATTCATATTCGTTTGTTCATCTGTATTCATTGGATAGATTTGGTCATTCTTTATCTTCAGTATTGTATGCTGTTCAGTATTCATAGATCAGTTGTTCCTTGAAAGATCTCGGGAGATTGCTCACATATCGCTCACATGCCAAATTATCGGAACCAATCAGATTGCAAATCGTGGCATTTGTTATATACTATTTAATACCGCAACAAATGGTTAGAGCGTCATCTACTATGTGTCTACTGAACCGAATGTTCAAGGTTCGAGCCATATATAAGGCAACATTTTTTAAACCATACAATGTTAAGATATTTCAAAAAATATACGAAACTACTACAGAATAAATCTGATTAATTCCGACAATTTAGCATTTGAGTACCGTATTTACACTATCAGTTCGGTGATAGGCTGCCTCAGCTTTAAGTACCATTAAATGGTGATACTTCAGCTTTTAGAAGAAATAAACTAACGTCATGGCCCCCATTATCGTGGTATATCGTGGTGAAACGTGAACTGCGCTACAACCATTATAATTGTTCTCGATTTCAATGACCTCTGAATTCAGTAATATATCATCTTTGTTTACATTGACAAAATTGTCTCCCGTGAATCACTTTTTACCGGATGTCGTGAACTATTCCGATTGGGTCGGAAGATTCCATTATTGATAGAGGGTCCCCATTATCGTGGCAATTCGAAAAATGATCCAAATGAGATATTTAAAGAGTAAACCATGTTGTGAAGTTAATTAAAACTTTATTCAGACAAGGTTTCATTGATGTAACCTGATTTACACATATAATATCAGCTAAATCTTAAATTGGATAATTGTAGCCGACACGTGTTTACTTACCGACTTTTTGCGTATTGCATCAGATCACTACTGTACCGTATAAACTCTTAAAATGTACATATACTTAAGATTTTTGATTTCGTTGCAAATGGTAAGTAAAAAGGAATTACCCGGTAGGAATATAAATATAGTAATTTTTTATGTTCTATAATTATTTTAAATCAAAAACACAAGCTTCAAAAGCCAGTCCATGATCGCTCTTTCTTCAATTTAAAACCCACACATCGATAATTTGGCGTGGCAGAGTAAATGCTCTTTATTATAGGAAGTACGGTATGTGCTGCGCAATGTCTTTTTATGAATGCCCCTTCAGGAAAATGGAATAGTCCGAACTGGTGCGACCCAGTAGAAGAGGCGTCTGCATTCTGGGACAACAGATGGATGAATGTAAACACGAAGTAACTTTGTTATGGGGATATATATGAGGTAGAAATATTGTCCAAACTTAAACAATAGTTGTTCTTTAATAGATTTGTAATGCTTTAGGAAAATTGATGCAGTTGATCTACCTTTTATATTTCAAAGGTGTTGGGGATTCCCTTCTGGTAAAAATAGCTGACGAGCTGTGACGTCACTCATCGTCATATATCATAAATACGTTATGATATCTATACCTTAAGTAACATTAAATAAATGCTACTACTACACAAATGGTGATACTTCAGCTTTTAGATGAAATCAACGGTGATATCTATGCTTTAATTAACATGAAATAAATGCTAATACTACATAAATGTTTAAAACTGAAGTGTCAGCATTTATTTGTCTCCATTTGTATATTTCAAATTAATTATCTCCGCCTATAATGCTTATTAATGTTCAATGGGATAACTGACTTTTTGCTTTCACGAAGTCATTGTCAAAGCAAATGCTCATTTATTTCAAAGGATTTGTTTACCAATGAAACACATAAGATATTTAAAGCTCAAACCTGTGTGGTTTGTATTATTACTGCAGGTATTAAAGGGACACAAGGCAATCTTGATTTTTTAAAAACTCACGGCATCCCATTAGTTTTTCTCTTCACTTGCATTTGTGTAATCATTAATATTAATTGTTAACATAGTTCAAAGCAAATTGTTTTTACATAATTACTAACTTTTTATAATATTGCACCAATAATATATTTAAAAAAATGGTAAAATAGTGAAGAAAAGTGAAATCTCAATATTTTATTTAATTATATGCAAGGAGTTTTAAAGTCAAAGTGACACAGGATAACTAAATCGAGTAGCAATTTTTAATATATGAATAGAACTCAGGATTGCCATGTGTCCCTTTAAGGAGCAGAAATAATTTTTCTGATATAATGCCTCCACATTAAAATGAATTATTATTATAAAGTTGTTATTATATGTCAGATGAACTGACATGCATCTTTCCAAGGGCATATTAAAAGCTAAAGCTCCAGTTTCATCAAGATTTGTCTTGGGTACGATTAATATAAAGCTGTATACTTTTAGGTACCACATGTTAAAATATACATTGTCATGTTATTGTTTGACACAGTTATAAAGTAACAACAATGTAATATATGTATAGTGATTTATCAATATATATTTCTGGAAACATTACATGGTCCCGCCTTAATTCCATTAAGCGATGGGAAAGCTTATATTAGCGGAACTTTATAACGGATATTTCGACAATAAAACATAAAAACAATAATTAAAATACAGCGATGAAAAAAAGACATCACAAACATAAAAGGGTTGACAATAGTGCTACCGTCCTCTGCACATTCAGTGGCAAAAAGGGCTGCTGAGGATTTAAACAAGTTCACTCTGACCCTTGTCATTCCAATAAAAAGGGACAGTGTAAATAAAGATATCCCCACCAGGTTATATTTTCTAACAAGCAAGGCAATAATAGGAAATAAAAGTATAACACACAAATGATCATGTATATACGAATATTAAAAAGCCTAAAAAGCTACAAAACAAGTAATCAATGACTTGGCAGAAGCCAGAGTAAGAAGAAAACAACCAGTTAAAGGTATGACAAGACTAGATTTAAGACAAGCATCGAATGTTACAGTTAAACTCCTGATCTAGAGAGTCAGGGATCTAATCTTGGCAGGTCTATTTTTTTTCCATAATTCTGTATATTGGACTAACTGACTAACCAGTCTTGGATGTTTACCTGTCCGCAGCTATAATAAAACAAAACATCATCAATATGTAGCAGCAGAAGGTAATCTTGAATTAATCATGGCTCCTCCCACTGAGAGATAATTAATATTCATAACCAAAGGGAGGTAATGAGTCATGATTCTTCAGCTTTAAAGTTGGGTGATACTAAATATCAAACGTTATAACGTTCTGTTAAGTTTTTGCCAAGTTTCATTTAAATATTTCAATAACTGAATGATTTGGGCAATCACCGTCATTTGTAGTGATGCTGTAGGTATATTTCCCCCATAATATTGGAACGGGGAACTCCTTATCATCCACCGGTGTAGAAACTCACAACTTGGTATCTTTCAAGCAGGGGCTCTCTCTCTCTCAACCCACCTACTAGGCCATACGCCAGCTTCAAGCCATAATTGATTCCCAAATCCGATTGAAGTGCAATATTTTGGGCAATCACTGTCATTTGTAGTGATGCTGTAGTAGGTATATAAACTAAGACGATGACTCAGAAGTAAAACCATGTTACTTTGGTGAGAAGCAAGTGCAGACAAACTGTGCTTGCTTAGGTACCAGAAGTCCATACATATCCATAACTGGTGTCCAAATGTACCCATTTTCACAAAATCATTCATATTTTACAAATGTATAGGAAATGTCCAGGTAGATGTCAGTAAATGAAGAAAATGATAAAAATGATTCTACAGAAACCACAGCTCCCTAATATATCGCAATGGCACCATAGGTCTGCACTTTACAACAAACAAAATCAAATCATCGGAGCATATTAAATAGTCAATAAACATGACAATGTCTGTAACCATGGGCAATTAGTGCAATAGCTCACCTGCAATATGTATGTAACCACGGGCAATTAGTGCAATAGCTCACCTGCAATATGTATGTAACCACCAGTTGAAGATTGATTACATGATATTGGATTGCTTGCAGTTATTACCAATGTCTGTAATTATATTCTAAGAAGTGACAAAGAATAGAATATATCCTCTTATCATATGCAGACTATTGGATTGTCTGCTATATGCGGACTATTGGATTGTCTGCTCTATGCGGACTATTGGATTGTCTGCTATATGCGGACTATTGGATTGTCTGCTCTATGCAGACTATTGGATTGTCTGCTATATGCGGACTATTGGATTGTCTGCTATTTGCGGACTATTGGATTGTCTGCTACATGTATATGCGGGCTATTGGATTGTCTGCTATATGCGGGCTATTGGATTGTTTACTCTTGACTGACATATTACCTTGTCATCCAACTGTTCTTACTACAGATTAGATGGTATTTTAGATTGTCTTTGAAAAATAAGATGGCTGAAGCCAAGCCGTAAGCACTGTCAAATGCTGTCTAACATATGTACCATTTTCACCTAATTGTGGTGCCTGGGCGCTATGCAAAGGGTCTCTCTTTTAATAAGAAAAAATAAAATATATATATATTGGAGCAACCATGCCTATTATCGACACATTAACATAGAAACCAAAGCCACCAACTTTCTTTTTGAAATACAGTAGTAGTGCCTAAAGCAAATGTAAAAATGGTCCTTATTGGTTAATTTCTACATAGTGCCCCAAGGAACAATGTATGATTTAGCCATTGAGCATCGACTACATGGAGCACAGTTGCACGTCTATTATCGACACTCTCAGTCTATTATCTACACCATGATAGTTTTTTTTAAAAATCTCATCTACCGTGTTTTCCAGAATATAAGACCAGAGAATTAAGAAGTCACTGATAAGACCCAATTTTTTTCCTCATTTGTACTTGGTCTGAATTAGGGGTGCATCATATTTATAGAGACGGTCAGGACTTATTTTACATCAGTTTTTTTCCGCGTGAGTAAAGTGGTTTTGGGTTTGTTTCCCTTATGTACGCGATATTGAAGATTGTCGAGCTGAATTGAGTGAATGGTTAGTAACCCAATATCCAAGTAGTAAATAACATATTAGTGGTATAAAAAATAAACATCTGACCGTGTCTTTGTTTATTTAATCCTGTTTTCTATATCCACTGATTTAATTGTATTAATTAATTGTATTTCTAAATCCATTAATTTAATTTGTATTACCGTTCACAAGCCAATATATGGATATGCCCATTTTCATTTTTAGGTAGAGCTGGAAATTGTGTATAAAATAGTGGGTCAGTCTATTATAAATCCTTTGATGTTGGCGGCATTTTTTGCAAGTTGACTCGGACCACTGTATGATGTAAAGACCTACGTCACCAGTAGCAGGTCTTGAATTTTCCTCGTTTAGGAGAGAAACTCAATAGGGATATATCGGGGATAAACCTCACTGACGTCACATACTGTGTAAACCTCTCAATACGATGTCCAACATAATAAACCTATACTTTTGTATATATACCGTGTAAGTAATGACCTGTTTGTCCGAAATCATTGACCATTTCAGTTTATTTTAGAACATACTATATCTAAAATCGAGCCCTATTGAATGTTTTTATAAATTAGATGTTTTGATTAAGTTTAGCATCTGTGACTTTTGTTTTACATTATGCTTTGTCAAGTGTTGTGTTTTTTATTTCTACACATTACTTTTTCCCCCTGAGTTTAGGACCAACACATAGTATCACAAATGATTTTGTATTGTAGTACGTAGTGTCGATAATAAAACAAAACACATTTCTGTCCTATTTATTATCGATTCCCTCCTTCATATACATTTGTTTCGCTATGTGCAATTCTTATAGTTGAAAACAGAAAGTATGACTCAAATTACCCCGCAAGTAAACAGTCTAAACTTGTGTTAAGGTCAAAATGAAGGGTGCACATCATTTCTGCAGTTATATACATACATGTTTACAGATAAGAATGTCATTACACAGTAAAACCCCCAGCAGTGACTACTTTCAAATGGCTGCTCTTTTTTCTATTTTTTCCCTTTTATTAATACAACCTCAAAATTTTGGCAGAGTAGCAGTTTAATGACTTCTAGTGAATATTATTACGTATTTGGACATCATAAACAATGCTGTAATTATAAAACAGACCTGTATCTTTGATAGAATATGCCGATAATAGACTGATGTCGATAATGGACAGGGTTGCTCTATTGTTACAGTAAACAAAAGACTGAAAATGTAATCGATTTCGTTTTGTTTTTTTACATCGAAAATTTGTTGAATTTGAAAAAAAAAAGAGTTTTTATTTTTTATTATTGTTGATTTTTTAGAGGGTGGATGGGGGTGGGGTTGGTGCTTCTATCGCGAGAGGCATTATTATTAGAAGAAATGCGGTACATTGGATGCATTGCATGCTCCTGACACTGTGTTCAATTTGAAGGAACTGGTACATGCATCTTTGTCTTCACCCGAGTGAATAAGACAGAGGAAATAAAGCTTGCTAATATTTACATAAACTTTAGACTGCTGTCTAACATTGTTCTTATTTAGATTTCTTGACCTGTGAGATTTAGATTTCTTGACCTGTGAGATAACTTTAGACTGCAGTCTAACATTGTTCTTATTTAGATTTCTTGACCTGTGAGATTTAGATTTCTTGACCTGTGAGATAACTTTAGACTGCAGTCTAACATTGTTCTTATTTAGATTTCTTGACCTGTGAGATTTAGATTTCTTGACCTGTGAGATTTAGATTTCTTGACCTGTGAGATAACTTTAGACTGCAGTCTAACATTGTTCTTATTTAGATTTCTTGACCTGTGAGATTTAGATTTCTTGACCTGTGAGATAACTTTAGACTGCAGTCTAACATTGTTCTTATTTAGATTTCTTGACCTGTGAGATAACTTTAGGAAAGTCCAGTATCATATTCTTTAATGTTAACCTTTCAACTCAATCTTCCGCAATCAGGCTAGATATGGAAGAGAAATCTCCCCATTCCATCTCATTTGAGAGAAATCTCCCCATTCCATCTCATTTGAGAGAAATCTACCCTTTCCATCTCATTTGAGAGAAATCTACCCATTCCATCTCAGTTGAGAGGAATCCACCCTTTCAACTTAGATGTCTTCGAACATCTCCGTAACCAAAAAATTAATATTTTATATTTATAGACGACCTTGACCTTTGAACTGACCTACAATGCTCCAGATGGCTCTGTTGGAATGTGGCAGAGAGGAGGGTTTGAGCCAATCAAGAGTGAAGACCTGCGTGTCCCACTGACGGAAGAGGAGATGAACCAGCTAAATATTGAGTCAGGAGGCCACAATGGCAACAACGTAAGTGGCTGGAACAGTCGACGAACAAGCGCCACGATAGAGGACAATGAGCAAGATGGCGAGTCGCTACACTCGAGTTCCAGCAAGTCCGTGATGGGTTCTCGTCTTAGTATTGCATCAAAAACCTCAGGAGGGAAATCACCCAAGAGGTACGTAGATACAGTGTTGTTGTTTGTAATGGTTAAAGGAACACATTGCAATCTTGCAATTTTGTTATAAGTGAGTTTTACTGTAGTTGACCAAGGAAATACGATTTTATAATTTTTGTTTCTGATTCTTATGCTTTCACATTTGTTGGAGTTTAAATCTTGTTCCCATTTTTATGCTCCTTGAAATGTTCTGTGGAGCATATATTGGCCGCTTTGTCCATCTGATAGAGGGCAATGAGGGTAAATGCAGTGACCAAGAACCATAATTATATCATTCAAATTACAGATATTCATAATTGTATACTTGTATTTCTTGTCTGGAGCATAACCTGAAGACGATACTCAACTTTACATGATGATAGAGGGCAATGAGAGGAAGTACAGTGCGCAAAAATAACTCTATCTTCATTTAAATTAGAGTTATTTCCCTTTATAGTTTTGGTTGTTCAATGAATTGTTGACTGTAACTTTCAGTATGAAGCAATTATCATCAGTGATGAAGATGATGTTGGCTAAACAACGAACCTCAGGGATGGAAATTGAAGAGAAACAGTCTCTCATTGATGACATGGAATCAGGTATGAACTGTTACTCTGGTTGGCCTTGTACATAGAATGGGGTAACTCTGGTTGGCCTTGTACATAGAATGGGGTAACTCTGGTTGGCCTTGTATATAGAATGGGTCTACATTGTAGCTCAAATTTAAAGTTAAGTAAGTAAGCAAGTTAAAGAAAGTAAGTTATTAAGCAAGTAAGTAAGTAAGTAAGTTAAGAGTAGGCCAGTTGGCTTAGCCAATCTTTCTTCAGGCCCTCTTTAAATGACATACATGTATATTGTTAAATATAAAACAACATGTTAATGTTGTTGATCTCCTTTCCTGATTATTTTTTGTATTGTGTGTTGCAATATTGTTTGTGTCATTTTAATTTGAGTAGAAAATTGGATTATATATCAGTAATTTGCTATCTTAGAGTGATTACTATGGTTTAATTGGATTTTTCTGTAGATTATTTGTAAATGGTTCTAGGGTTGTTATGGAGGAGTAAATGTCAAAGCAGTGTGGAAAAGACATTTTCATCATTTTTCCTTGTGTTGGATGTGTTATAACTTTCTATTCAATATTAGTAGTGCACTGTGGTCTAGTTTTCGAGATGTTCTGGGTTCGAGACACCCTTTAACCTTTTCCCACTCTTGATTTTATACATGTACTCACCGTTTCTACCTTTTAGATGCAAGCATGGATGCGAAAGCAGCAGAAGTGGCCTCCATGTTGTCAGGGGCCGCGGGGGAGAGGGACATTGAATATGACCACAGCGAGGGCTCCGCAATAATGGCGAGGACTGGAATCAAAAGGTGAGAAAAAAATGTATTTCATAAAAATAACTATTTTAATATTTTCAAAAAACAAGCCCTGCTTACAGAAACTAGCCTTCAAATAGCGACAAACATTTCACTACAAAATCTTTAATCAAAACTCCATCCAGATGTTCAAGTCATATAATAATGTATATGTGCCGATGAAAAGCATAGATTTTTCGTGGTCGTAGAAGGGTGAAACTATTGCATTTTTCATAACTTTTTTGATGGGAGGGGTGTACACCAGCATCCCACCCGACTCCTCCTAGATCCACACTTTTATGCATAATGAACTGGTCTTTTAGAATAAATTGCTTTTTGTATTCAAATTATTTTCTATATCTACAAACAGAAAAGCCAAATCTGAGAATATTGAACCCGTGTCCCTCAAGGCTCAGGACTTTCAAGTGTGTTTGACAATCATCGAGGCACGGCAGCTGGCGGGTTTGAACATGGACCCGGTGGTGTGTGTACAGGTGGGAGACCAGAAGAAATACACCAGTGTCAAGGAGTCGACTAACTGTCCATATTATAATGAGGTATATTAGATCTTTAAAAATATGAGGGTGTGACACAACTGTCTGATTGTCCTTCTTCCGTAATGTTTTGACCGTTTTACCCACTTTCTAAAAACGCCATTTTATTGTCACTTTCTAATTTGTTCTTACCTAACCTTCTGATAGTTTGTTCAAGTTATTTCACTTTCCTCTTTGTTTTTAGCTCTACTGAACAAAGATCAGCGGAGCTTTTGCCGTGGTGCGGCGTCCGTCGTCCATCCATCTGTCTGTCCATAAATGTTTTGTTGTAACGAATACTCCTCTGAAACTACTGGATGGATTTTCATGAAAATTTACAGGAAGGTTTCCCATGATGTCTAGTTGATCCTAGCAAAATAGATTTTTAAAAAAAAATACTTAAAAACTGTAAGTGATATTGATATAGGACTGTTTCTAAAATGATCAGGATGACATGATGTTGGTCCTTGTTAAAAATCGTTTTGATTCGACGTTAAACATGGCTGCCCATCTTTGTTTACAGAGTTATATAGTAAAAACTTGTAGCAACTACTCCCCTGAAATTACTTGACGGATTTTTTTGAACTTCACAAGAATGTTTCCCATGATATCTAGCTGATCCTAGCAAAAATTCACGTCAATGTAAAATCCAAGACGGCCACCAAATCTAAAAATAGATTTTTGAAAAACAAATTTGTAGCGACCGCTTCTTGAAATCTAAGTGATATTGATATAGGCTTGTTTCTAAAATGTTCAGCATGACATGATGTTGGTCCTTGTCAAAAATCATTTGGATTTGACTTTAAACATGGCTGCCAGCGGCCATCTTTGTTTATATATTAAGAGTTATATAGTAAAAACATGTAACGACTACTCCTCTGACATTATTAGTCCTCTGAAATTATTTGTCAGATTTTCATAAAACTTCACAAGAATGTTGCTCTTGATGTCTAATTGATCGTAGCAAAATTTCTGGTTGGCCGTAAATTCAAGATGGCCACCACGGCTAAAAATAGATTTTTAAAAAACAACTTTGTATCACCTACTTCTTAAAAACTATAAGTGATATTGATATGGGACTTGTTCTAAAATGATCAGCATGATATGATGTTGGTCCTTGTCAAAAATCATTTTGATTCGTCATTAAACATTACTGCCAGCGGTCATCTTTGTTACATAGAATTATATAGTAAAAACTTGTAGCAACTACTCCTCTGAAACCACTTAAAGGATTTTCATGAAACATTACAGAAATGTTGCTCTTGATGTCTAGTTCATCCTAGCAAAAGTTCAGATTGGCCAGAAATTCAAGATGGCCACCATGGCTAAAAATAGATTAAAAAAAAAAAAAAGTCTGTAGCACCTTCTTCTTGAAAACTATGGGTGATATTGATATGGGACTTTTTATAAAATGATCAGCATGACATGATGTTGGTCCTTGTCGAAAATCATCTCGCTTCGTCATTTAACATGGCTGCCTATAGTAACACATAGTGTTATATAGTAAAACCTTGTAACGACTACTCCTTTGAAACTACTTGAAGGATTTTTATGGAACTTAACAGAAATGTTGCTCTTGATGTCTTGTTGATCCTAGCAAAGTTTCAGGTTGGGGGTAAACTCAAAATGGCCACCATGACTAAAAATAGATTTTTAATAAACAAATTTGTAGCAATTACTTCTTAAAACTATAAATGATATTGATATGGGACTTTTTCTAAAATGATCAGCAACACATGTTGTGGTTATTGTTGAAATTTATTTTGATTCAAATTGAACATGGCTGCCAGCGGCCATCCTTGTTTACATAGTTATATAGTAAAATTGGTAGCGACTTCTTCTCTGAAACTACTTGACAGATTTTCATGAAAATTCACAGGAATGCTGATCTAGCTATCAAAACCTATCAGAAGAGCTTCAAGGTCATTGACCTCTTGTTACGTTCTTTCTCCCTCTTCCACTCCCACACTCCATCACTCTTCTTCTTGTTCTTTGTGTTGCCTTTTTTCCGGTTTAATTAATGTTGGACACATTCTTGGAAAAGAACACACACATTTTGTTGTCCGCGTATTAACTTTCATACCCCATCCAGCCCCTTCACCAAGAAGCAAAAAAGGGGGCTGGGTATGAAATAAAACCTTAATTTCGGCTTAAAAAGTTTCCATAATGTAAAATGAAAACATATAATAGCTAATTATAAACAAGTTATTGCATTTTTCAGCAAAACTTGTTTTATTGTTGAAATATCTGTTATAAAATCCTGCTGTATAAGCTTTCCAATCGCTCAATCAAATTAAGGCGGGACCACGTAATGACTCTTAAAGGAACACACAGCAATCTTGAAATGTTTATCAAGCATTAACATTAGCCTCTCGATTTATTAATCCAGTATCTTTTTTGACTGCTTACATAATAGCCGCAACACACGAAAACGTCCCTTTCGACGTTTAGACGACAACGTCATAACGTAACAATTTATGACGTCGGCCGGTAATCAATTAATTACTAATCAAATTTCTCGTCACTTCTGTGTTTTACCTAATTATTATATCATAGGGAATATGTTTCTTAATATAAATAGTTGATGCTATAGAAAATGGTAATTGTTTATGTTTTTTGTTGTTATTTAAACAACGACGTCGTCCAAGACGCCGACGTCAACGTCAAAAAATTAATGGTGAGTACACTCTTTGATTTTCAAATTGAGATAAAATCATTTTTAATTAAGATATCAACATAAAATAAAGAGATTTTTAAAGAGAAAATCACTGTGTTTCATAAACGTCAAAAAACATAAAATGTGAACATTTTGTCTGAAGGGTCGTTTTTGCGTGTTTCGGCTCATATGTTTAAAAACAGTTTTAAGTTTTAAACTTTTCTTCATTATTCTACCATCCATAGAATATATTATGCCCCGTGTGGTTCCCGGCGCGCGGGCACTGTTTGGTCACAGGGCAAAGAATAGGGCCACTGCAGATCCCTTTGGAGGGGTAGGCAGAGGGGTAGAATCCCCCCAAATTCATGTTCATTTTATCATTTTTTGTTCATGTTCATTAAAGGTCTTCATCATGACCCCTGCATTGATTAAGGTGCCATTTCGCTCACATCAAAAGAGCAGTGGCAGAAAAACAATAACGTGGCTCCAGCGTAAATGGAGTTTCTACGATAGAATTTGCAGCAACTCTTCAGTTCAGGGTGAGAAGGTTCTAGGCCCATTTTCCATATTTTATCTTGATGTACATGGAGGATGAGCCTGGCATGTTCATGCCTGTTAGGCGCCATGTAACCTTTCATGTGTTGGTGCGCCTTAAAACCCAATTCAGTTCAATTGAATATATTCTTTGGGAAATGTAATCAACAGTTAGTAATATGCAAAAACAATTTCCTTTATACTATATTCTTATAATAAATATTAATGATTGAACAAATTCAATTTATGTAGAAAAGCTAACGTGACACTGCACGTTTTTAAGAATCAAGATTGCTGTATGTCTCTTTAAGTCACGGTCATTTGAGATGCTTTTTTTTCCAATTACATGTTCTATTATGTTGTTTTGCTGAAAGGACAGTTTTCTTAGAGATGATGTGTTTTTCTTCATTTCTATCAAAAAAATCAATTGTGTTACCCCCGGCAGCATTGTTGGTCATTGACAGCGATGTCCGTAGTTTTCGTCTGATGTAAGCATACGGTAAATTGTACGTCATTGCCAGCCCCTATGATCAGACTTATTTATAAAGAAATAATGTGTCTATACACTACTTTCAATTAAAAAAAAAAGAAGCATCTGACAACATAAGTAATTGTCAATTTTGATATTTTGCGTCTTCAGTAATTGACAACTGCTAATTGTTTCTTTTAGTATTTTGTGTTTGACTTCCATATGGCACCAGCGATGTTGTTTGACAAGATCATCACCCTCACTGTAAGTATTGACCTACTTACTCATGGTACTCGGCCGAGATACGGTTATGTAAATTAAGCAATTGTATTATTAGTTAGTTCAGGAGTTATTGCCCTTGTTTGATACAAAAAAAAGTCCAGCACGGATTTCCGCTTGATAACTTAACACAAAATCTTACGCACATTAGTTGATATTATAAAAAGGCAGATCAAGTTGTTTAAAGGCATAGAGACAATCTTTCAAGAGTTTCTGTCCTTGGCTGAAAATAACCGACTCAAAATTGGTGGTTTTGCTCAGTAATCAAAGAATGTTTTGAAAGTGGGTCCAACAATTATTGACTACAGTTAAAATACATGCTACAGAATAACTCTGACCTGGTTAAAAACTTTATTGTTTTTTGATTATTAGATATTTCTAAATTTGGTTTGACAAAATATTGAATTTAAAGAACAAAAAAGTCGTTTTTGCACCCAAACTATCAGATATTTCGACATGTACCTTTTCCATTTAGTGCGCAGTACTAGTACGTTCACATACTGCAAACAGGTCAATAGAGTGTTCTATAGAGCAGCAAACATATGCCTGTGCAATTTCTATCAAATCTGTCTATACGCAAAAAAATACATCAAAGTTTTGTTTCGATAAAAATAAATTTGACCTAATTCAGTAATTGCAACAAGTGACAAAACTGTGTTAAGACTAAAATAAGGCATTATTTTGCGACTATCTGCAATTTCATAAATGTTGTTTCCTCCACAGGCAATGCATTCACGCAGTTTGTTGAGATCAGGAAAGAAGATTGGGAGTTTTAAATTTGACCTGGGCACAGTATATGCCAAGTTTGGTACAGAAGTGCACAAATATTACATTCGTTTTTTATTCTCCAATTTAATATGTCTATAGGTAGCTTTACTTGCGCAACTTTTTTAATATTAAAGGGAGGCAACTAATATTACAATAGAAATTCAAAATCAAAGAGTTGTCTACCATTTATTTTACTCAAAAAGTAAGGTGAAGCTGTCTATATGATGTTTTATGTCTAACATATTGTTCGTGACTTAACTAATGTTTTATGACTAACATATTTTTTGTAGCTATACGTTAACTGGAAATGTTTATCTTTCAGCATTTCATGTATATTTAGCGTGAGTTTCTCTTTACTAACAGTGGGCAGGTTATCTTCGTATTAATCAAAGGAAAATGTCTTAAATACTTTGACATGCTATGACAGCCAGTCTTTAATATTTGAAAAAAACGTCTAACTGTCCGAATTTCTTTTTCTATGTTTGAAGCCAATAATTCAAAGGGGGCTTGATGCAGACTATTTCATTTGATGATAGCTTGTCTCTAATATGATGAACATGAACACACATAAAGACATAATAAATAAATAATAATAAAAAAGTCTTTAAAATTCAATACATTTTCAATCTTATGTATCCAAAAATAAAAAAATATTTATTCAAAATTCAATAAATGTTCAATCTTGTATAACCGTAATATTTTTATATTTTTTTATAAGCGTGCCCACTTTGCATTTTGCATAGCTCCAAAGTGCTACTATTTCTTATATTAGGGAAAATGCAGTATATATCATCCCTTGTTCCACTGTCAAAACTTCAGTGTGACATCCAGATACATCACTTTTCACACAGCCTACTTAATCTAAGATCTCTGAGACAATAAGCTACTATAAGTCTGGCTACACATGGTCTCTGAGGGGCATTCAAATTGTTCAGAAAAAAAAGCACCAAAAGTTCAGTTTAAGGGGCATTGAAAATGTTCTTGTAGACCAAACATCAAGAAAATAGCTATACATTTTCACTGTTAGACTGTATAATCTATGATTTTAGGTGTTTTCACTTGTAAGGGCATGCTAAAGCATGCTAAAATACCCAAAAAATGTTAAGATGTTTGCCTTTGATACCTTATAATAAGTTAAGACAAGCTGTTTTCCAGTATCAGGGCCTTTTTCCATGTTTTCCTGTATCAGGGGCTGCTGCCCTTTGTGATCTTTCCTGCTGTTGCTTTTTCCAGTGGTGATGGGATATACAGGCATATTTATACTGACAAATTGCAAATTTTATTTCATAGTAAATTCTCTAATCTATATGGCAGCAACCATTTTGTTAAAGGTATTACCTCAAGATCACTAGCTAGAATCAATCTGAAATATCAATATTAGCAGTGAGCAAAATAAGAAAAGGTGTAAATTATTAATTTATAATTCTTTAGATGATTTTGACATAATTTTAGAGAATTTTCTAGAAATTATTACAATTTGTACAAATGCTTATTGTTGGTTTTCCTTTTTACATGTACACATCTTAAAACTTAATACTTCAGGAGCACCGTTTTCATTTTTAAATGTTGTCTATTGAATTTATCACGAAATATACTTGTAGATATTTTATCAAAAATCATATCCATGTGTTATATAAAGCTAATTTATCATGTAACTTGCATTGTGTTAGTGTAATAAAGCCTTGATATACTAGTGTAATAACTATGCAAATGAGGAAAGTCAAAAATCATCGCTTGGTGTTTTTTATTCAGCTCGGTGGGCAGTTGAAAGTGCCTTGTCGATGTGCTTAACTGTTAAAAATACCAGATTACTGATATCGACGAGGCAGTTGCACGTGCTTGGTGTGGCAACATACGTCATCATAAGTTAGTGATATATATCTATATAGGCAGTTATATTAATAAATCTATGCTATGTTTTTGGCATTCATGTGATAAATAGAATCTTAAAGGTATTATACCACTAATTATTTTTCCCATAGACACCAATGTTAAAGTGTCACATATTAATGATTTGCTACATATGGATAATGCAGCAGTGTAATGTTCATAAAGTAAACTATTTTCCACTTGAAAAATCTCCACAAAAGGTGGGGTCACAAGACATGTAAGAAAGTTCTTGTTTGTTTACTAAACAGGTCAAGGGTACAGCTGTTTTCATTGATTGACATTGAAATGAGGGATTACTTTTTATTATAGGAACTTAGATACACCTCGGAGGCTTACATGTAATTAGTGGTGGTAAACCTTGTATTCATACATTTATTAATAAAGATGCAATCCAATATAATTACTTTTTTAACAAATTTGCAATGGCTTAGCTAGATATATGATATAGAGGATCTAAAATGAGTGCTGATTTATTATTGAATTTATGAAACGAGTTTCAGATATTATACAATCCAGCAACTTGCAGAGCGTCATATAAGTTTTGCTAATTGAATGAATAATAATGTTACACAACTTAAAATATTAACAATTGGTATCAGAAAGTGTGAGAAAACAGTTTTTTACAACCAAGTATGAATCTCAATATGTAACTCACTGAATGAGCCTTTTCTGTAATGCCTCCATGGCTGGGATAGTAAAGCCTTTATCTTGCCTCATTGCTGCGGGTTTGAATCCCATTTGTCAAGTGAAGAAGTGTCGGTTCTAAATAGTTGGTGCGCAATATAAGTACTGGTTCTATTAAGGAAAATCTTGGTTTTCTGCATACACCAGAAAAAAATTGACCATCATATATAGCCTAAAAATGTGCTGAAAATGACATAAGAACCATTCAAACATCCAACCTCAGAACACAGTGAGTTGCATAGTGAGTTCTCATCTTAGTTATAAAAACCTGTTTTCGAACAATTTTTCATCACTCACTGAGTTCAGAGTTTCTTTATAACCTTGAACGCTAAGTTGTTTACAACAGATGATATAGAGGATCTTACATGAGTAGCCTCGTTTAATAAATTCAATAATGAATGAGAACGAATGTTAGATTCTATTTATACATAACTCACATATCGACTTTTTATTGCATTTTGCCTGTGGCTTCAACACGTGAAACCGACATAAACAGTGGGAATTGGATCATAGTCATTATCTTTTTTTTTAAAGTGCATACTAGGCTTATTTGCATACTTATATATCTAGTGGTGTATCGAAAATATAAAATGGTGTTATTCCACTCCCACACCGTAAGTTATGCGATAAAGCAAATTATGATAGCTAATGTTATAGCTTTGTTACGCTCCCAGAAACCATTATATGCAATATATGCCTGTACTGATTACTAGATGTGTACATGAAATGTAACTCTGGCCTTATGGGAATGTTTATGTACATATTGCACGTGACTATCTCTCTATCTCTCTCTGTGCATCTCTGCATGTGCACATGCAGGTGTGTCAGGCAGGTAGGATCCTCCGCTCCAACAAACCGCTGGGCGTTTATAAAATGGACGTCGGAACTGTTTATGCAACACAAGGTATTGTAAGGCGTAATGTAATTATGTATTGCCAGTGTAAAACATGTATTGCCTGTGCAAAGACTGAGTGTAAAGCATGTATAGCTGTGTAGATGTAGTGCAAATGTAAAAGGTGTATTGCCATTGTAAAATGTGTAGTGCTGATGAAGACTGTGTAGCGCTATTGTATAATGTTTATTGCTGATGAAGAATGTGTCAGTAAGTGCTATTGTATAATGTATATTGCTGATGAAGAATGTGTCAGTAAGTGCTATTGTATAATGTATATTGCTGATGAAGAATGTGTAGTGCTGATGAAGCATGTGTAGTGCTGAAGATGAATGTGTAGTGCTGATGAAGAATGTATAGTGCTGATGAAGAATGTGTAGTGTGATGAAGAATGTGTAGTGCTGATGAAGACCATTTAGTGATATTGTAAAATGTATATTGCTGATGAAGAATGTGTAGTGCTGAAGAATGTATATTGCTGATGAAGAATGTGTAGTGGTGATAAAGAATGTGTCAGTTAGTGCTATTGTATAATGTATATTGCTGATGAAGAATGTGTAGTGCTGATGAAGAATGTATAGTGCTGATGAAGAATGTGTAGTGCTGATGAAGAATGTGTAGTGCTGATGAAGACCATTTAGTGATATTGTAAAATGTATATTGCTGATGAAGAATGTGTAGTGCTGAAGAATGTATATTGCTGATGAAGAATGTGTAGTGCTGATAAAGAATGTGTCAGTAAGTGCTATTGTATAATGTATATTGCTGATGAAGAATGTGTAGTGCTGATGAAGAATGTATAGTGCTGATGAAGAATGTGTAGTGCTGATGAAGAATGTATAATGCTGATGAAGAATGTGTAGTGCTGATGAAGAATTTGTAGTGCTGATGAAGACCATTTGGTGATATTGTAAAATGTATATTGCTGATGAAGAATGTGTAGTGCTGAAGAATGTATATTGCTGATGAAGAATGTGTAGTGCTGATGAAGAATGTGTAGTGCCGATGAAGACTGTGTAGTGCCGATGAAGAATGTGTAGTGCCGATGAAGAATGTGTAGTGCCGATGAAGAATGCATAGTGCTGATGAAAAATGTGTAGTGCTGATGAAGAATGTGTAGCACTGATGAAGAATGTATATTGCTGATGAAGAATGTGTAGTGCTATTGTAAAATGTATATTGCTGATGAAGAATGTGTAGTGCTGATGAAGATTGTATAGTGCTAATGTAAAATGTATATTGCCAATGAAGAATGTGTAGTGCTGATGAAGAATGTGTAGTGCTGATGAAAAATGTGTAGTGTCAATGAAGAATGTGTAGTGCTGATAAAGAATGTGTAGTGTGTAGTGCTCATGAAGAATGTATATTGCTGATGAAGAATGTGTAGTGCTGATGAAGAATGTGGAAGAATGTGTAGTGCTGATGAAGAATGTGTAGTGCTGATGAAGAATGTGTAGTGTCAATGAAGAATGTATATTGCTGATGAAGAATGTGTAGTGCTGATGAAGAATGTGTAGTGCCGATGAAAAATGTGTAGTGCTATTGTAAAATGTATATTGCTAATGAAGAATGTGTAGTGCTGATGAAGAATGTATAGTGCTGATGAAGACTGTGTAGTGCTGATAAAGAATATTTAGTGTCGATGAAGAATGTATAGTGCCGATGAAGAAAGTGTAGTGCCAATGAAGAATGTGTAGTGCCGATGAAGAATGTGTAGTCCTGATGAAGAATGTGTAGTGCTGATGAAGAATGTGTAGTGCTGATGAAAAATGTGTAGTGTTGATGAAGAATGTGTAGTGCTGATGAAGAATATGTAGTGCTGATGAAAATGTGTAGTGCTGATGAGGAATGTGTAGTGCTGATGAAGAATGTATAGTGCCGATGAAGAATGTGTAGTGTTGATAAAGAATGTGTAGTGCCGATGAAGAATGTGTAGTGCTGATGAAGCATGTGTAGTGCTGATGAAGAATGTGTAGTGCTGATGAAGAATGTGTAGTGCTGATGAAAAATGTGTAGTGCCGATGAGGAATGTGTAGTGCTGATGAAGAATGTGTAGTGCCGATGAAGGATGTATAGTGCTGATGAAGAATGTGTAGTGCCGATGAAGAATGTGTCGTGCTGATGAAGAATGTATATTGCTGATGAAGAATGTGTAGTGCTGATACAATGTGTAGTGCTGATACAGAATGTGTAGTGCCAATGTAGACTGTGTAGTGCTATTGTATAATGCTGTAGAACATATATCTTATTTTATATGCCCATATTTAGATGGGCAGTATAATGTCCGTCTGTCTGTCCATCTGTCTGCCTGTTGACTTTTATTGTGGCTTGTAGCAACGGTCAAAGTGTTAGGTCTACAGCAATGAGTCTTTGTACACATCTTCAACATGATCCCATGTCGAATACATTTTAAAAAAAAAAAGAAGAAAATTATTTCTCTTTATAAAATGTAACATTGCCATTAATATCTCAGTGATTGTGACTAAGAACGTTCAGTGTTAGTTCAACAATGAAACTAAATTGTTCATATCTTCAACATGATCCAACAAATACATTTGAAAAGGCCTTTAACTCGTATTTTTTTATTTATATCTCAATTGAATAATTCGAGAGTGATTCAAATAAGTTCATAGAGCTTTCGTTACAATCGATGTAAAATAAATAAGTTTAAACTAATTGAATAATGTTTAACCTATAATTCAACATTGCCTTTTATTTCTTAATTATCAGTGCAGAGGCTTTGAAACTTAAAATAAATACCCTTCTTTACTCACAAATGAATATAAACGGCACTTTACTCTTGAAATAAATATTTGTGAGTTGTCCCTTAGAAAAATGTTTGATAGACAATAAATATATATATATATATATATATATATGCAATATAATTTGGGTCATTTATTTTCTTGATATATTTATGTGTATTTCTGTACTTCAATATACACCCCTATACTTCAGGGGTTAGGGGTTTTACACATGTATGCATACTGTGCCAACTCTGAGCCTAGTTTGTCTTAGTTGTCTTTAGCCTTAAGTCTTTCCTAATTGTGTTTAAGTCTCATCGTTATTAACGGCTTTTAGTTTATAATAACTCTAAATATACATCCAGTGACTTGTTAAACACCATAAAAGGGACACACAACAATCTTGAAGTATTTATTATGCATCGAAATTATCACCCAGATGTATTAATCCGATATCATTTTGATTTTAAAACCGCTTGCATAATTATATTAAATACAATTCAGAATGTTTTAATTGTTCGTGGTTATTATATTACAGGTAACTAATTTGCTTTGAACTATTTGCATAATTATTAAAACTGATTTTAAAACATGCATATGAAGTAGCAAAACTAACGGGAAGCCGCAGGTTATGAAAAAAATCAAGCTTGCCGAGTCTTCTAAATGCTTGGAGAAAAATATGGTAAAGGATACTGAAACAATATTTCTCATATCTGATTTATTGGAATTAAATTTAATTAAAGCCTTAAATTACATTGTTGATTTAATAAAGTATGAAAGGAGACATTTACAATCGTTGAACACGTTAAATACAAAAAAAATGTTGCAGTCTCGGTTTGACTGAGAATGTTCATGAACAGTAGTGAAAGGTGCTTGCTACCATTCATGCCCTGTAGCCCCGGGTTGAGGAGAGTTCATGCCCTGTAGCCCTGGGTTGGGGAGAGTTCATGCCCTGTAGCCCCGGGTTGGGGAGAGTTCATGCCCTGTAGCCCCGGGTTGGGGAGAACTCGGTATTAATAATGTCGATAGTACAGAAATTAAAGCCAAACAAGACACTATCAGAAAACAAAATCAAAAAGTAGTTTGTTATATACACAAACACAAATGTAATAATATCAGTTGAATATTTTCAGTATTAGCGCTAACATCAAATTTTATTCTAATTTTACTGATCTATGATCTGAATGGTGCCATTTTTAGCTCGACTTATCAGAGATCAGCAGAGCGTATGCCGTGGTGCGGCGTCCGTCGTCCGTCCGTCCGTCCGTCCGTCCGTCCGTCTGGCCGTCTGTCCATCTGTCCGTCTGTCCGTAAACTTTTATTTGTAGCGACAACTCCTCTGAAACTACTGGATGGATATTAATGAAACTTTACAGAAATGTTGCCCATCAAGCCTAGTTGATCCTAGCAAAAATTCATGTTGATGTGAAATCCAAGATGGCCGCCAAAGCTAAAAATAGAGTTTTAAAATACAAGTTTGTAGCGACTACTTCTTGAAAACTATAAGTGATATTGATATGGGACTTTTTCTAAAATGATCAGCATGACATGATGTTGATCCTTGTCAAAAATCGTTTTGATTCAACGTTAAACATGGCTGCCAGCGGCCATCTTTGTTTACATAGAGTTATATAGTAAAAACTTGTAGCGACTACTCCTCTGAAACTACTTGGCGGATTGTCATGAAACTTTACAGGAATGTTGCTCTTGATGTCTAATTGATCCTAGAAAAATTTCAGGTCGGCCAGAAATTCAAGATGGCCGTCACAGCTAAAAATAGATTTTTAAACAATAAGTTTGTAGCGACTACTTCTTGAAAACTATAAGTGATATTGATATGGGACTTTTTCTAAAATGATCAGCATGACATGATGTTGATCCTTGTGGACAATTATTTTGATTCGACGTTAAACATGGCTGCCAGTGGCCATCTTTGGTTACATAGAGTTATATTGTAAAAACTTGTAGCGACTACTCCTCTGAAACTACTTGACGGATGTTCATGAAACTTCACAGGAATGTTGCTCTTGATGTTTATTTGATCCTAGAAAAATTTCAGGTCGGCCGGAAATTCAAGATGGCCGCCACAGCTAAAAAATAGATTTAAAATAAATAAGTTTGTAGCGACTACTTCTTCAAAACAATAAGAGATATTGATACGGGACTTTTTCTAAAATGATCAGTATGACGTTGGTCCTTGTCAATAATCGTTTTGATTTGACGTTAAACATGGCTGCCAGCGGCCATCTTTGTTTACATAGAGTTATATAATGAAAACTTGTAGCGACTACTCCTCTGAAACTACTTGACGGATTTTCATGAAACTTCACAGGAATGTTGCTCTTAATGTCTTATTGATCCTAGCAAAATTTCAGGTCGGCCGGAAATTCAAGATGGCCGCCACGGTTAAAAATAGATTTTCAAAAAACAAGTCTGTAGCGACTACTTCCTGAAATCAAAATCAATCAGTAGAGCTTCAAGGTCATTGACCTCGTGTTCTTAATCACAGTCACGGTACCCAACGTCCCATTTTCAAAAGACTGTTTACATCATTCCTGCTTTGACACAGTGTTTGCAACACACTTGTCTCTTTGACATCTACATTTAGTAAGTTCCTTGCAAATGCTGAGGCCTGTGGCAGGGTTATCGAGAATGGCTCCTACATACCTTCTTCCAAGCCCAGTCGCCAGATGTAGGCATTTCAGAGGTGGACCTAAAGGCTATGTCTCCGAAATGTCCAATACAACCTGTTAAACAACTCAACAGGTGTGCTTGATAAGAGCTACTGCAATTGGCGACATGGATTTGTTGTATCTTGGAGCCATTGCCTGTCAACAATTCTTTGCAGACATGAACATACATGTATTATCATACATTTTCCAAAAGCACAACTTTTGGAATTGGAAAGCTTGTGCAACCTCAGCATAGCATTTCCAGATTTTCCAAGTACCGGTTTTACCCTTTTCTGCAAATGAAGATATTTCATTACATCTAGTAAGTGTGAAAGGGAACTACCGTACTTGTATTCGTCTTGGTTTATATGAACTAATGAATAGGTAATACAATGTGCTCCTAAAATTAACCCATTGCTCCATAGCTCATCTAACTGTATTTACCGTACCATTGCTATAACATGTACTACAGCATCTGTGTCTACTGTATATAGCATAAGTTTAGTGAAGTCTTCTTTGACATATGCCACATGCAACACATGCATTGTATCAACCTTTTCGTGAACTGATGGAGATCAGTCTGCATCATACTCTCTTTGTTTTTCATCTCTGTTTTATTGAACATATTCAGTTTCTCTTCTATTTAAGGACTGTCCCCAGGTTTTCCTGTTTATTGAGAATCTGTATAATTCATCCATGTAATTAACTGACCGCAGAGCAATAAAATACCCATTTTCGCACAGCAGGGCATCAATTATCTGCCAGCAGATAGGCGCATTTAAAAGATTAGAAACAAGTTGGTGTAACAAAATGCTATCTGCAAATAGAGATAAGGCAGTGATATATACTTCTAACATTTAATTCTGCATGGACAAAGTTTTAGCTCATTGGCTGGCATGTTAGGTGATTTATTGCCATTTTATTGACTTCATGCTGGGTTTGCGGACACCAAGCTGATTATCATGTAACTTGAGCTGAGTAGAAACTACTACAGGTTTTCGGGACAGTCCTTAAACTGCGCAAGTGACATTCAACAATGGGTAAATTTACATACTTACTCATGTTTTGTAATCATATAAAGGCATTTTAAGGCAGCTTGTATGGTCTGATTAAAATCCAAATAGAAAAGGCTGTTGAGATACTCTTAATCCGCCATTAATCCGAACCTAATATGATACATATATATGCGAGAACAGAAAGCAAGTTACAGAATCTGTTGTAAGTTGGAGATCACTGAGGAAAGAAAACATGCTCTGGTTAGCTTAGTTTAAAGAGAGACTTGGTTATGTCGTCTATAAGCTCAGTTGCAAACGTGTCATGCTTTGCATGACATAATTTACCTATCTGTTGAGCAATTTTTGTCACTTGAGAGTCGTCTATGGAACGTAAGTCAAGCACTAGTAAATCCTCAATTTTGTCTTTGAATAGAGTCAATATATTTTCCAATTCCTCTGTTGTGTCACTCAAACTGTCCTATGAACATCTTTAACGTGTTCGTGATGGCAAAGATCAGAGTCCTTTCTTTGGCAGCGCCTGATGAATTATAGCAATAACTGAAATTTACAGATAACTCAGGCCATGTCTGGTTCAGAGATCATTCAATGTGGAAGATGCAAGGCTGGAGAAAATGTAGAGTTATCCGAAGTGAAATTTGATTTAAACGTGTAAATCCCTTAACATTTCAACCATAGGGTGCCTTTAAATAACTCTTTATTGCAAACTTAACAAACAAATACTATGACAAGAAAACTGAGTGAACAAATTCAACATATTAATTACTTTCTTACTTTCTTACAAACAACTATTAAACAAATTACACTTTTCACTATTTTCAACATGTTTGGTGGCCAAAATTTTGAACTTAAAATATACCCAGATTGTATTTCATGACCCTTCGTCTATCATTTTGTGGAATTTGTTGTGATTGCCGTAATATATTTTGTTAAAACCTGATAAATATAGGTTCAGTTGATTAATTATTAGGTATCTGGTGGCCATTTTGAAAATGGCGACCATTTTCAAAGATCTGACGTGGATCCATAGCCAATGTTTTTCAGTATGGTATTGTCTAGCTATGTTCAAAGTTTGGTGCTTTTGTCAAACAATGCAAACTTTTTTCACCAATCTGCCCCTTTATTAAACAAACAAGAAAAGGTTGCAGATGTCTAAATGATACTAGCAACATTTCAGGTTGGTCGGAAATTCAAGATGGCCACCACAGCTAAAAATAGATTTTCAAAAAACAAGTTTGTAGCGAGTACTTCTTAAAAACTATAAGTGATATTGATATGAGACTTTCTCTAAAATGATCAGTATGGAATGATGTTGATCCTTGTCGAAAATTATTTTGATGCGACGTTAAACATGGCCGCCAGCGGTCATCTTTGTTTACATAGAGTAATATAACGAAAACTTGTAGCAACTACTCCTCTGAAACTACTTGATGGATTTTCATGAAACCTCACAGGAATGTTGCTCTTGATGTCTTATTGATCCTAGCAAAATTTCAGGTCGGTCGGAAATTCAAGATGGCCGCCATGGCTAAAAATAGATTTTTAATAAACAAGTTTGTAGCGACTACTTCTTGAAAACTATAAGTGATATTCATATGCGTCTTTTCCTAAAATGATCAGTATGACATGATGATGATCCTTGTCGAAAATTATTTTTATTCGACATTAAACATGGCTGCCAGCGGCCATCTTTGTTTACATAGAGTTATATAATGAAAACTTGTAGGGACTACTCCTCTGAAACTACACAACGGATTTTCATGAAATTTCACACAAATGTTGCTCTTGATGTCTTATTGATCCTAGCAAAACTTCAGGTCAGCCAGAAATTCAAGATGGCCACCACGGGTAAAAATAGATTTTCAAAAATACAAGTTTGTAGCGACTACTTCTTGAAAACTATAAGTGATATTGATATGGGACTTTTTCTAAAATGATCAGTATGACATGTTGTTGATCCTTGTCAAAAATTATTTTGATTTGACGTTAAACATGGCCGCCAGCGGCCATCTTTGTTTACATAGAGTTATATAATGAAAACTTGTAGCGACTACTCCTCTGAAACTACATGACGGATTTTCATGAAACTTCACAGGAATGCTGATCTAGCTATCAAAAACCTATCAATAGAGCTTTAAGGTCATTGACCTCTTGTTTTCTTCACGAACACTTAGGCCAATTTTTCAAGGTCATTTGTCTGGGTCCAAAAAACTTTGTAATACTGACAAAGCTCTGACAGGCGACACACGTGTTCTGCATAACACCCATCTAGTATTTATTTAAATGCATTTAGTACAAGGGAGGTAACCTGTACTATGATAAAACAGAACAGTGCAATATTATTAGCCCTCGCCACAGTTGGCAATGACATGAAACATTGTTTTTTTATTTGAACCTTAAAGTGCCGCAGTCCTTTAAACAATTTAGAAATGGCAGCAATCTTGTTCGGATGTAAAGTTTCACAACTTTTTGAAAATATGACGGCCTGCACATTCGACAGTCGAAAAACATAAGTCACGCAAAAATGAGAAGGATGGTTCTTTAGAAACCAACGACATAACACAACACATGGTATACATCTTCTAAATGATATTTTGTGTGTGAAATTTTGTAGTTTGGTTACCGGAAGATATTTATTCTATAACGCTGTCTTTTCATCAATTTTGCTCCTATAATTCCAGTGGTATTGGTTACAATGGCCTCTAGGCAGACCTAGGCAAAATACTGATAGGTTTCTCAGACAGAATCATTGTCATTGATCAGTTATTTCCAGAGATTCATTTAATCTCTTCCCACAGATATTGCTCAATGAATACTGCCACAATGTTTTAGGCACCATCCCTAGAAGCTCTGCATTCAAATCTTGCTTAGGGTCTTGTTTGCTTATTGCGATATTTCTCTTTTGTTTGAATGGTGTTTTACTTCCTTTTAAGCATATGTTAGGCCATATATAATGACGGTCTATTTTTTTGTGGTAGAGGCAGATCACATCATTTGTCCAGGGTAGAACCAGTACTGTATACCAAAGCATAAGATTTTTTTTCTGAAATGTAACATATTATTTCGGCTATTGAGTCAGAATTGTGCTTACTTTGTCGTTTAATTTGGTTGGTTGGTTGAAGGGAGTTTTAGATCATTTTCAGCACATTTTAGGCTATATATTGATTATTTTGTGGTAGAAGCAGACAACCCACTTATTTCCTGGGTAGAACGAGTAATGTATACCATCTGCCATCCAAATTTGGACATGTTTTGATTCCAATCTTAATTAGCCAACATTGACAAACTATCTGGTGGAGATCGCAGATTCCAACACGAGGTATAATTGTTTTTATCGGAACCGAGGCTCTGCCGAAGATTATTTTTTTTTTTTTTTTTACATATTTCTGTGTAGTTTTGGTCAATTCTTACACATAGTTATGTTGTGCTCCCAACCCCACCCCACATTGTTGTAGCCTTGTTTTCTGATGGTATATACTAGCTATACATTTATTATTCTCTGAAAAATCGAATAGTCGAGCTGCGCTGTTCTCCGACAGCTCTTGTTAAAAATAGAATCTACAGGAAAAATATTTTTCGACTTTTACTGGTATACGTTTCTTATATACTGGTATGCAAGTTAGCCGAACAGCAGTAGTATACGAATTTCCTTAAACAAACGACGTTCGTAGCTCTTCAATAGAAAATATCAATTTAATTTAATAAAAAGATACATTTTTCATCATCAGTGAGAAGAATAGTCGTGTACAAAAAGTAAATATGTACCGAAATATAAATGATTTTCTTCTCAGCACTCATTTCCGCGCAAATTTGCGTGTGGGGAAGTCGCGCGCTAACCACGCATGCGCAGTTATGTGTTTTTTAATTGCACTCCAATATTTAAACAATGCCTCCCCATGACAACACAAACAGACGATAATAAATTAAAACTCTAATTTATATATATATATAACCCTGTTTATATAACATGTAGGCATAAACAATGTTGGAAAAATACAGTACTGCAGTAAAATATCGATCGGTCAAATCTGATTATACTGCAGTAGCGGACATTTCCAATTGACGTAATCCCTGGCGTAATGGAGACATCTCTTGTTAATATATTTAGGTCATAAATGGGATGAGTTGTCTTTCTTACATAATGGGGCGTCCAATAGGGATAATGACCATAATGTATCCGTTTTTTCAGCAATTCGGCTACTACTTCAGTACTGCTGTCAATTTACGTTTTTTGGTTACTCTTTTGAGGGCCTCTATGAACAGCGCGTGCGCAAGCTTGTAATCGGATGTTGTCATTTTTAACAATGAAGTGAACTTAACTTTACTCTGTAAGTTGTTTTTGTTTGAATAATATCAAATAACAACAAACAGTACAATAAACACTATTTTCTGTTCGGCTACTACTTGCATACCAGTATGATACTTAAATGATTTTTATATGAAAGGTTTAGTATAAGAATCATGTACTGCTCCTTTTATATACTGGTATCATATGAGAGTCATATAAAAATCATATGAGAATCTTATGAGAATCATATGAGAACCATATAAAAATCATACGAGAATCATATAAAAATCATATGAGAATCATATGAGAATCATATGAGAATCATATAAGAATCATATGAGAATCATATAAGAATCATATGAGAATCATTTAAAAATCATATGAGAATCATATAAGAATCATACAAGAATCATATAAGAAACATATGAGAATCATATAAGAATTATACAAGCATCATATAAGATACATATGAGAATCATATGAGAATCATTTAAAAATCATATGAGAATCATACAAGAATCATACAAGAATCATATAAGATACATATGAGAATCATATGAGAATCATTTAAAAATCATATGAGAATCATACAAGAATCATATAAGATACATATGAGAATCATATAAGTATCATACAAGAATCATATAAGATACATATGAGAATCATTTAAAAATCATATAAGAATCATACAAGAATCATATAAGATACATATGAGAATCATATAAGAATCATATGAGAATCATACAAGAATCATATAAGATACATATGAGAATCATATAAGAATCATGCAAGAATCATATAATAATCATACAAGAATCATATAAGATACATATGAGAATCATATAAGAATCATACAAGAATCATATAAGATACATATGAGAATCATATGAGAATCATTTAAAAATCATATGAGAATCATATAAGAATCATACAAGAATCATATAAGATACATATGAGAATCATTTAAAAATCATATGAGAATCATATAAGAATCATACAAGAATCATATAAGATACATATGAGAATCATATAAGAATCATACAAGAATCATATAATAATCATACAAGAATCATATAAGATACATATGAGAATCATATAAGAATCATACAAGAATCATATAAGATACATATGAGAATCATATGAGAATCATTTAAAAATCATATGAGAATCATATAAGAATCATACAAGAATCATATAAGATACATATGAGAATCATATGAGAATCATTTAAAAATCATATAAGAATCATACAAGAATCATATAAGATACATATGAGAATCATATAAGAATCATATGAGAATCATACAAGAATCATATAAGAATCATATGAGAATCATATAAGAATCATATGAGAATCATTTAAAAATCATATGAGAATCATATAAGAATCATACAAGAATCATATAAGATACATATGAGAATCATATAAGAACCATACAAGAATCATATAAGATACATATGAGAATCATATGAGAATCATTTAAAAATCATATGAGAATCATATAAGAATCATACAAGAATCATATAAGATACATATGAGAATCATATAAGAATCATACAAGAATCATATAAGATACATATGAGAATCATATGAGAATCATTTAGAAATCATATAAGAATCATACAAGAATCATATAAGATACATATGAGAATCATATAAGAATCATTTGAGAATCATACAAGAATCATATAAGATACATATGAGAATCATATAAGAATCATATGAGAATCATTTAAAAATCATATAAGAATCATACAAGAATCATATAAGATACATATGAGAATCATATAAGAATCATACAAGAATCATATAAGATACATATGAGAATCATATAAGAATCATATAAGAATCATGAGAATCATACAAGAATCATATAAGAATCATATGAGAATCATTTAAAAATCATATAAGAATCATACAAGAATCATATAAGAATCATATGAGAATCATATGAGAATCATATAAGAATCATGCGGGAATCATATGAGAATCATATGAGAATCATATAAGAATCATATGAGAATCATACAAGAATCATATAAGAATCATACGAGAATCATATAAGAACCATATGAGAATCATATAAGAATCATATGAGAAACATATGAGAATCATATAAGAATCATATAAGAATCATATGAGAATCATATAAAAATCATATGAGAATCATATAAGAATCATATGAGAATCATATAAGAATCATATGAGAATCATATGAGAATCATATGAGAATCATATAAGAGTAGTATGATACTTAAATATGCAGCAAAATTGACAGTGAAGGAAACCTTTCTGAGGAAACTTTTGGCGTTTTTGAAGATTTTTCAATTACCAGTCAATTCACATGTGTTTAAGGCTAATTATGTCTCCCCCCATACTAGGGAGACATTATTTTTTTTAGCTTGGATGTCTGTCTGGATGTCTGTCCATCACAAATCTGTGCAGACGTGCAGAGCGCAACTTCCAGCCACATCCGTACAAGGTCAAGGTCACACTTAGAGGTCGAAGGTCATATGCACTATATTTTGTGTCCTCTCCATATTCCTTGAACCGCTTGAGGGATTTTGAAATAACTTGGCACAAATGTTCACCATATCGAGACGACATGCAGAGCACAACTTTCAGCCAGGTTGGTTCATAAATTATAGGGGGAGACATACAAAACCAACCCCGTCTAGTTTTACAATATTTTGCTAAGTATTAGTTTACCTAACATTCCTAAAATTTGTATTAAATGCTTAATGAATATTGCCCCAGACATAAATTCAGAGGAATCTATTTTATATTGATGAGTAATGTGACCCTGGAGTCCCCTGTACACCATCTCTCTCTGTGGAGGAGGTGCTTCCTTGGTTGAGAGGTTAACAGTGTTGCATTGTAAACCTTCTCACCTCTCGCCACTGTGAGTTCGAATCCCACTGCGAGTTCAACTTGTAATTGAGAAAGTGTCGATTTTTTATGGATGGTGGGAGGTATACAATACTGGTTCTTCCTCCATCACAAAAATCAACTGTCATACATAGCCTAAAATGTGCTGAAAAATGACACCAAAAACTGAAAACAGATCGAAATTAATTAATGTGGTTTGATGAGCTATTAACAGACATTTCTTATATCTGAAAAGGCTTTTTAAAAACCTTTCGTATTTCATAGCTTTACAATTGTTATGTATATTGAAATATAATCATTTTTGTTACCAACAAAAAAAAAAAATTGAAATCTCGTTCGATTCGAATTCCATCATGTTTGACAGAATAAACTCATTAACCATTTCAAGGAAGCAAGGCTAAAGTTATTGAGAGAGATTATTTTGCAATGGAAATATTTTATGGCCACTATGAGAGCTTGAGATATATATTCCAATCCGATATTAAAAACTGAAACCATTAGGTTTGGATATTAGGTGGAAATCAATGCTGATCACTCTGTCTGGACTAGATTATAGGCATTTCTTCAGGCAGAACATTGTGGCTGTTTTAAGATATTAGGTTGTTTTGAAACATATTTGTGGCATTTTTGATAATATCTTTGGCTTTTTTTGGTAATATTTGTTGCATTTTTGGTCATATTTGTGGCTTTTTGATAATATTTTCAAAAACACTTTGAAATGTAGTGGTATTTGTGTTTGGTGATCTAAGGTTGGAACTATTTTAAATTTAAGGTAACAGCTATGTTATGTGGCAGTTAGATTTTATTTGGAATTTCTAAATCAGGTACAGTATAGTCTTAAATTTAATGGCTTGTATTTATCTCTACTGATCAAAAATCAGCAGAGCTTATGCCATGGTGTGGTATCCGTCATTCGTCCGCCCGTCCGTAAACTTCTTTTGTAGCGTCTCCTCCTCTGAAACTACTGGATGCATTTTGTTTCGTCATTAAACATGGCTGCCAGTGGCCATCTTTGTTTACATAGATGTATACAGTAAAAACTTGTAGCGGCTACTCCTCTGAAACTACTTTAAGGATTTTCATGAAACTTAACAGAAATGTTGCTCTTTATGCCTAGTTGATCCTAGAAAAATGTCTGGTCATCTCGAAATTAAGATGGCTGCAATGGCTAAAAATAGATTTTTAAAAAACAAATTTGTAGCGACTACTTCTTGAAAACTATAAGGGATATTGATATGAGACTTTTTCTAAAATGATCAGCATGACATGATGTTGGTCCTTGTTGAAAATTATTTTGATTCGACATGGTTGCCAGCAGCCATCTTTGTTTACATAGAGTTATTTAGGAAAAACTTGTAGCGACTACTCCTTTGAATCTTAGCTTGACAGATTTTCATGAAACTTCACAGGGAATGCTGATCTAGCTATCAAAACCTATCTGTAGAGCTTCAAGGTCATTGATCTCTTGTTGATCTCTTGTTAATAATTTGCTGGACAGAAGCCAGGCTAATTATATTTGTGATTATGATAGACTTGTATTTATCGATGATGTTGAACCAAGTTTACTGTGAAAACTAAGGTATTAACACAGCGGTTCTTTTAAAACTCTGCATATGTCATGCACATTTATGCAAATTGATTCAATATAAAAATATATATTTATCTTTCAAAATCAACTCTTGAAGTTGTCGCCTTTTTACTCTGCTAAAGATTTTTATTTTCTAATAGAACCTAAGGAAAATATTGTAAAATCTCAATATCAGAATAATGAAAAATTACGAATTTAAGAAAATTACATGATCTTGTGACTGCATTTGGATTGGAATATATACTATGATTTACAATTGTAAGTAGTATGTACCATGATGGTAAAAAGGCATTGCTTGTGTATCGCTCTGATAACCAAAATTACAATTTCTCCCAAAATCATGTTTGGCGCCTTGATATAGACAGCTATTTTTGTGTAGGGATCACTTTGTCGTCCATCCGTCAGTCCGCCACGAAAACTTAACATTGGCTATAACTTTTTCATTTCTTGATATTTCTTCATCAAACTTTCAATATTTACTCATCATGAGTACATCGACATGACCATACTAAAATATGAAGGTCAAGGTCACACTGAAAGTCATTATATGGGTTAAATACTCAGTTTTTTCTTCACGAAAATTTAACGTTGGCTATAACTTTCTCATTTCGTCATACTTCTTCATAAAACTTTAAATATATACTCATCATGACAACACCGACATGACCATACTAAAATATAAAGGTCAAGATCACACTGAAGGTCATTATATGGGTTAAATACTCATTTTTTTCTTCACGAAAACTTAACGTTGCCTATAACTTTCTCAGTTCTTTTTATTTCTTCATCAATCTTTCAATGTACACTTTAGGGTCTCTGACTTGAAATCACTTGCCCCTCACCGTTGTAGGTTCGATACCTCAAGGGCCTAGGAATCTTTATGTGAGGAAGCTATCCAGCTGGCTTGCGGAACGTTGGTGGTTCTACCCAGGTGCCCGCCCGTGCATGAAAATTGCCCGGAAGGGCACCTGGGGTCTTCCTCCACCAGTGGAAGCTGGAAAGTCGCCAAATGAATTGAGCTGTTGGTGCGACTATAAAATCCAATTCAATTCAATTCAATTCAATATACACTTGTCATGACAACATTGACATGGCCATACTAAAATATAAAGGTCAAGGGCACAATGAAGGTCATTATATGGGTTAAATACTCAGTTTTTTCTTCACGAAAACTTTGTCAGGCCAGTTTGTCAAGGTCATTTATCTGGATCTAAAAAACCTTATAATGACAAAGCGCTGACAGGTGACACACGTGTTCCGCGGAACACCCATCTAGTTAGTACTATAAACAGCTATTTTTAGAAGTATAAACAGCAATTTTTAGAACTGTAAACAGCTATTTTTTTTAACTATAGACAGCTTTTTTATGTCGCCTTTTCGAAGAAAAATGCAATACATAGGGATCACTTTATCGTCCTTCCGTCAGTCCGTCAGACTGTCCGTCACATAAACTTAACATTGGCTATAACTTTCTCATTTCTTGATATTTTTTTATCAAACTTTCAATATATACTCATCATTACAACATCAACATGATCACACTAAAATATGAAGGTCAAGGTCACACTGAAGGTCATTATATGGGTTAAATAGTCAGTTTTTTCTTTACGAAAGCTTAACGTTGGCTATAACTTTCTCATTTCATGATACTTCTTCATCAAACTTTCAATATATACTCATCATGACAACACCGACATGACCATACTAAAATATAAAGGTCAAGGTCACACTGAAGGTCATTATATGGGTTAAATACTCATTTATTTCTTCACAAAAACTTAATGTTGGCTATAACTTTCTGAATTATTTTTATTTGTTAATCAGTCTTTCATTGACAACATCGACATGGCCATACTAAAATATAAAGGTCAAGGGCTCACTGAAGGTCATTATATGGGTTAAATACTCATTTTTTTCTTCACGAAAACTTAACGTTAGCTATAACTTTCTCATTTCTTGATATTTCTTCATCAAACTTTCAATATATACTCATCATGATAATACCGACATGACCATACTAAAATATACAGGTCAAGGTCACACTGAAGGTCATTATATGGGTTAAATACTCATTTTTTTCTTCACAAAAGCTTAACGTTGGCTATAACTTTCTGAATTCTTTTTATTTCTTAATCAGTCTTTCAATGACAACATTGACATGGCCATACTAAAATATAAAGGTCAAGGGCACACTGAAGGTCATTATATGGGTTAAATACTCAGTTTTTTCTTCACGAAAACTTTGTCAGGCCAGTTTGTCAAGGTCATTTATCTGGATCCAAAAAACCTTATACTGAAGTCAATATATGGGTTAAATACTCATTTTTTTCTTCACGAAAACTTAACATTAGCTATAACTATTTCATTTCTTGGTATTTCTTCATCAAACATTCAATATGTACTCATCATGACAACATCAACATGACCATATGAAAATATAAAGGTCAAGGTCACAATGAACGCCATTATATAAAACTTAATATTGGCCTTTTCGAAGAAAAATGTGATACATAGAGATCACTTTTTCATCCATCCGTCCGCCAGTCCATCCGTCTGTCTGTCCATCTGTCCGTCACGAAAACTTAATGTTGGCTATGACTTTATCATTTCTTCATGTTTCTTCATCAAACTTTCAATATATACTCATCATGACAACATCGACATTTATTAAAATATAAAGGTCAAGGTCACACTGAAGTCAACGTCATTTATCTGGGTCCAAAAACACTTGTTATACTGACAGGCGACACACCCATCTAGTTAAAACTATGGACAGCTATTTTTCGAACTATACACATATATTTTTAGAACTATAGACAGCTATTTTTAAAACTATGGACATCTATTTTTAGAACATGATCGTCCACTGACTATGGTGAGTATATAGAGCCTGAACTCTTGCTGCAGGCTAGCAGCAGCTAAGCAGCAGCTAAGACTTGCTACATGTACTAAGTCTTGATTTATATAAATATTCAGATCATAAACATTATATGTATTTCTTAATCTGCATGGAATATCTGAAAGATACAGACTGGATCAATGCTACAAACAGTAAAATATTTTGCTTGATATGTCAAAAATATCTTTCTTGAGGACCAGTAATAGTGTTTTACAATCAAGGTTTTCGAGCGATGTTTGTTGACTTGTGTTGACACTCTTAAAAATTAAATACAATATTTTGTAGATCCTTCCTCTAGTAGCAACATAGTGACATTGTTAGGATAAGGTTGATGGTGATTGATGGCCAAAAAATGTGTAATATGAGGGGATACAGATTTGGGATTTGGGATAAAGCAAAAGTTGGTGACTATTACAGGATTTTGTCATCACTGTTTGGCCGAGGGGTTAGAGTCTTTGAATTGAAATCACTTGCCCCTCACCACTGTTGGGTCAAGGAATCTTTTTGTGAGGCAGCTATCCAGCTGGCTGGCAGAATGTCAGTGGTTCTACCCAGGTGTTGCCCATGCATGAAAATTGCCCAGATGGACACCTGGGGTCTTCTTTGTTTATTTATATTAAGGGTACACAGGGCATACATTTTCCCATGGCAATCGTCACCCTTTCTCCACCTTCTCTAACCAGACTCCGACAGCCCCGCCCCTACATCTACTGGCCATCAAGAGATTGTGTAATGCCACATTTCCCTGATTTTTCATGTACCTTATTGACTTGTACTCTAAGCTTGAAGCTTAAAATTCTCAAATGTATTTTCAATTTCTTTACTTTCCCATTAAGAGCTTAAATAAGTAAACAGCATGATTCTGAGTTTGTTGTAGCATTTATGTTTTCTGATCCGAATAGTGTCGTGTGTCCTGAAACCATTTTTAGCTCGACTGATCAGAGATCAGCAGAGCTTATGCCGTGGTGCGGCATCCGTCGTCCGTCCGTCCGTCTGTCCGTCCGTCCGTCTGTTGGTCTGTCCGTAACGTTTTATTTGTAGCGACTACTCCTCTGAAACTACTGGATGGATATTCATGAAACTTTACAGAAATGTTGCCCATGAAGTCTAGTTGATCCTAGCAAAAATTCATGTTGATGTGAAATCCAAGATGGCCGCCAAAGCTAAAAATAGATTTTTAAAATACAAGTTTGTAGCGACTACTTCTTGAAAACTATAAGTGATATTGATATGGGACTTTTTCTGAAATGATCAGCATGACATGATGTTGGTCCTTGTAAAAAATTGTTTTGATTCAACGTTAAACATGGCTGCCAGTGGCCATTTTTGTTTACATAGAGTTATATAGTAAAAACTTGTAGCGACTACTCCTCTGAAACTACTTGGCAGATTTTCATGAAACTTAACAGGAATGTTGCTCTTGATGTCTAATTGATCCTAGCAAAATTTCAGGTCGGCCAGAAATTCAAGATGGCCACCACAGCTAAAAATAGATTTTTTAAAAATAAGTTTGTAGCGACTACTTCTTGAAAACTGTAAGTGATATTGATATGGGACGTTTTCTATAATGATCAGCATGACATGATGTTGAACCTTGTCGAAATTTATTTCGATGCGACTTTAAACATGGCTGCCAGTGGCCATCTTTGTTTACATAGATTTATATAGTAAAAACTTGTAGCGACTACTCCTCTGAAACTACTTGACAAATGTTTATGAAACTTCACAGGAATGTTGCTCTTGATGTTTAATTGATTCCAGATTATTTTTAGGTCGGCCGGAAATTCAAGATGGCCGCCATGGCTAAAAACAGATTTTTAAAAAAAAAATTGTAGCGATTACTTCTTGAAAACTGTAAGTGATATTGATATGGCACTTCTTCTAAAATGATCAGCATGACATGATGTTGATCCTTGTCGAAAATTGTTTTGATTCAACATTAAACATGGGCGCCAGTGGCCATCTTTGTTTACATAGAGTTTGTGTAGTAAAAAATTGTAGCGACTACTCCTCTGAAACTACTTGGCGGATTTTATGAAACTTCACCGGAATATTGCTCTTGATGTCTAGTTGATCCTAACAAAAGTTCAGGTCCGCCGAAAATTCAAGATGGCCACCACGGCTAAACATAGATTTTTAAAAACAAGTTTGTAGCGACTACTTCTTGAAAACTGTAAGTGATATTGATATGGGACTTTTTCTGAAATGATCACCATGACAAGATGTTGATCCTTATCGAAAATTATTTTGATTCGACATTAAACATGGCTGCCAGTGGCCATCTTTGTTTACCTAGAGTTATATAGTGAAAACTTCAACTTGTAGCGATTACTCCTCCGAAACTACTTGACAGATTTTTATGAAACTTCACAGGAATGCTGATCTAGCTATCAAAATCTATCAGTAGAGCTTCAAGGTCATTGACCTCTTGTTTCTATTTTTAGTAACAGCTACCTTGACCTTGACCACAATGACCTCGAATACTTCCTTTTCTGTATCAGCTACCTATACACCAAGTTTCGATCCAATATTTCATTTCTAACTAAAAAGAAAACAGAAAATAAATCTTATTTTTTTCTCCATTTTAGGCTATTATTAATTTGAAACAAGAACTGCCTTTTGGTGCAGACACTCAACTTTCAAAGACTTGTTTATTTAAAGGTGAATGTCCACCCTTTTTGAAGTATTATCAATTAACAAATTTAACTCTTAAACATCATATGAACATTTCTTGATAGTTCCGGAGAGAAACATATATTTAAAAACGCTACTAAGTTGTATGTAAAAATAAGTATTATTTGCATGATGTAGATATTACTTTTACCACTGCGTGACAGCACGGGGAAATGAGATAAATCTGAATTGTATAGCTGCACAACTATTGCCAGATAATTGATAAATACATTTACCTGTGGATTAATTTACCTGTTCAAAGTTTTCTACATCATCAAATAAAATCTCATCAAATAGAATCTTATTCTTTTTGCAGATATTGCAATGTGTGAATTGTAAATATCTACTGTTGTGTATTGATTTCAATTTAAATAAACATATAAACATGTTCATGAAACAAAACATGGCCGGCTGGGGTATGAAATAAAACCTTAATTTCAGCTTAAAAAGTTTGATTATGGTAAAATTAAAACATTTAATAGGTAATTTTAAACAGGTTATCACATATTTTTAGTAAGAAATGTTTTTAAACGCGTTTTATTGTCGAAATATCCGTTATAAAATTCTGCTAATATACGCTTTCCCATCGCTTGATGGAATTTAAAGGCGGTAACACGTAATGATACTTCTTTACAGTTAACATACATTTCAACGCCGGTTGTCTCACTTACTGTATGCCAACTTAATTTGTTGTATAATTGCTGAAAAGTTTAATTACTGCCCTAAGAAAAGTGCCAAAAAAATGATTGGAAAACATGTTTACATGTCCGCAAGAGAGATTTTTAGACTCAACTAGCAAATAATTATACTGTCACGCGATCCGAGTTTGTTGTTATTATCCTATGACATTTTATTTGAATACCAGGGATGTACCTGCAAATTCAGATTCATATTGTTATCTTACTGATAAATTATTCCAATTATTCTACCAAAAAATCCAATTAAACAATTTATTGCACTTCTTTTATGTAAATGTATTTTGGTCTAAGTTAATTATACTTCTATCTTTCACTGTTATATCCTTGTAATTGTGTTTAAAAGAAGTAAAACCAAAAAAACGCTAATAATTGTATAAGCCAGACAAAAACAGATGGGAACAGTCTGATTTCACTTAGTATTTAATTAGAAACCTGCTGTGTTCAATAAGAAGACAAAACAAATCATTTCCACTTGCATCGCAAGTTCAGGACGTGGATTTTGAGAAAACATGTGCATGTTTATTTTAAAAAATATTTTTAATTTTAAAACTCAATAATACAAAATATATATTTAAATGTTTTGTTTGTAGTAAATTTATGATTATTTTTTTTAATTCATCTTCATTTTGCATTTCTATCATATTTTACAGATTTTAACTGAACTCAGTGTATTCCATTAAGTAGCCTTCATATGGCAATTTATTCAATGCAATTTGAAGAAAATAGAATAAAGATACTTACCATGGAAATTAAGTTTAACAAAGTGCTAAAGTTACAGACGGGTCCATGGTACATGTATGCCTGTATGTTTTTGATATTGTGGAACATTTTACCTACTGTACATGTCAGGGTGCCTGGATGTCAGATATGAATCGAGATTTTTTTTTATTACTTGTTAGATGTTTTCATACCTGATATGGTTAGATAGAATGAAAATAGATGCTCCTGGATCTGTTTACAATCTTGCCATAGCCATCAGTTATGCTTCACATAGCCTAGAATTCATTTTAACCCCATTGTTTACATTGTAAAAATTAAAACAGCATGGCGGCGCTATTTTTAGAAATTGTCGTCTTTGTTTCTAGGGTACAGATGTACCAAGTAAAACATAGGTTATGCAGGGTGGTGTTGATGTTCAATGTTCAGCACCTCCAGCAATCGATCATACTTACTTTTATTTTGGAATAAAAAACATTACATTTAGCAAATAAAAGGTAGGAAAATAGTATACTGCGTTTATATTTTATTATTTACACCACTTTTGGTCATCTGATTTTTTTAACTCCCTACCCTAGAAAAATGGTATGTTCTACCGTAGCCATTTTGGTTTTTGGCTGTCACTAAAATTACATGTAAACAGTGGGGGTCAAAATGCATTTTTGGCTTAGCGAAGCTTAGAGGATGGCTACGCAAAGATTGGAAACAGATTCAGGAGTGTCCGTTTTCATTCTTTTCAATCATATCAGGTATGAAAACATATAGAAAGTATAAAAAAACAAAACTCGATTCATATTCGACATCTGGGCACCCTGAAATGCACAGTAAGTCGATCTTATTCTGAAAAGCATTAGCGAAAATGAATTCTTTAAATATGTCTGACTGATATTTCAGCGACAGTTGTGTGCAGCGAGAAAGGACACTCAAATTATGCTCCAGTATAGTCCAATTTGAGACGTCTCCATGGCAATACATTAATCTTAAACTTCCTTCTATAAACATCCTTTAATCAGATGGCTTGAGACATTATATTTCAATTACGCAAAACAAAATGAATGACAAACAAGAACAAAATCGAATGTTTATTGAATCAATGTTGTCTGGAGAATAAATGTACAAATTAACCAAATAAATACATTTTCAAAACATAGTTTTAATTATTTTTTTTTAAAAGAAATAAAAAAATAAAAAAATCTGTACTCTTGAATCACAATCAGAATTTGAATAAACCTATGTTTTTAGATAATTTTGAAATTAATTTGTTGATTGTATTAAATTTAAGAAAAATAAGACAAAAACCAAAGTTGTATATTGACCGGCTGCATTTATATTACAGATCATCAGTTCTACCACAAATGGGCAATGTTGATGGACCCAGATGACATGAGTGGAGGGGTCAAAGGTTACCTCAAATGTGACATTGCAGTGATAGGGAAGGGAGATTCTGTCAAGGTAAGATGGAGATTTTGAATATAATGTATTTTGCCTAATAAGACCACCTCCCCTTATAGTAGCACCTCCCACAACCCCAAAATTCAAAATGTTTTTAATCTATTGCATCAGAGAATCCCCCACCCACCCCACCCACCCCACCCACCCCCACAAACCAAAAAAGCAAAAATTCAGTAAACTTTTATAAGAGGGACCCCTTGACATTTTACATAGCGCCCAGGGGCTACTACTAGGGGAAATAATGATGGTATCAGGCATAAGTCCTATGGAGGCAGCAAACAAAAACAAGAGAGAAAAGTAGCAGACTCGGTTTCATTGAGTCTGTTCATGAGAGGTAATATATTGTGCAACACCTCTCATACCCACTAGCTCTGGCTTGAGGTTTGTTTTGCTTTAAAGCCACAAAAGGTTGGGCTTGATGATCCCAAAGTACCAGTAAATAATAACACTACTAATATGTAGTCGGGGTGACTTTTTGCAACCACCACACAGCACTTTAAAACAAATGCTAACGTGAATGTCCATAAATACTGAACATGGGATCCCTTGGAAGCAACAAACTCAAACATGCAAGAAAAGTAGCAGACACAATTTTATAATATTGAGTAAAAGAGACATATAGAATTGATCAGATATATTTATACTGGCAGATAAACTCAAAGTGATGGGAATATTGAGATCTGCACGTATCGATTGAGCGTAATTAATTCTGAAACTGATTTATTGCATTGTAATTAAATTGTCGTGTTAATACTGCATTTACCAGAATTACAGTATTCCAAACTTGGAAATGAATGCCAAGTATATGTAATTTATTTTTGTTTATCTCTTCAGGTTCCTCCAAGAACAGACAAAGATGACGATGACATTGAAGCGTAATTTGATTTAAAATTTTCAATTTATTATGCCCCAGCCAAAATTGGTGGGGCTTTACTGTTTTGGCCTTGTCTGTCCGTTCGTTCGTTCGTTCGTCCATGTCGTTTTTCTCAAAATGCTTTCACGAATAACTTTGATATTTTATTTGTTGATTACTAAGGTCAGGTGGGGCATTTGTCACTTATTATTGACCTTTCTTGTTTACATTTTAAGTTATCAGGTAATATAAAGAAGACAATGATGACATTGAAGCATTTAGTGTTGATTAAGAAAAAAAAATATATTGTTTGCATTATCTTTAATACAGTAAGGATGGCATCATGAAAGGCAGTCTTGAAATTGTTATTAAACATTAAAAGGAGCATCTCAGTTTATTTATCCAGTATAATTGTGACTTTAAACCTGCTTGCATTATGTGGTACGAGTATTAACTTTCATACCCCATCCAACCCCTTCTCCAAGAAGCGAATACGGGGTTGGCTGGGTATAAAATAAAACTTTAATTTCGGCTCAAAAAGTCTGCATATTGTAAAATTAAAACATTTAATAGGTAATTTTAAACAGGTTATCACATTTTTTCAGTAAAAAATGTTTCCCATCGCATAATGGAATTAAGGTGGGACCACGTAATGGCATGTACATGTAATTAAATAAGAGTTTGAGTTTTCCTTCTTTTTTGCGTTATCTACCATAGGTTTAAATATTTTATTGGTGCAATATAATCAGCAGTTAGTAATGTGCAAAAACATTTTGCTTTGAACAATTCTAATTAATAATAATTACTACTAATGATTGAAAAACTACAAGTTATTTAGGAAAGCCAACGGGACATTATGAGTTTTAGAAATTCAAACGACAAATCACGATTGCCTTGTGTCCCTTGAAAGTGTAGAGGATATTGAGATGTATACATTAGAGGTGCGCGGTGTTACCGATATACCGGTACTTCGGCTGTTTCCTTGACCGAGAAATATACAAAAATTACTGAAGAAAAATATGTTTTATTTCTCTAAAGCCTTTTTTTTTTTAATAACTTGGTTTACGGATTTTTTCTGATAAAATTACGTTAGGAGGTCGAAATAAAAATAAAAATAAAATTACTCGGGTGGGGGGGTGGGGGTGGGGGGGGGGGGGGGGGGGGGGGGGGGTGGGGGGGGGGGGGGAATTGAGAGAAAACATTACAAGCAAAATGTTGATCCCTATCGAAATCCATGTTTAATAGCATACTTTAGATAACCGAGCATGTCCTTGACACGAGTGGAAAAAAAAAGAAAAGTGAAAAGTACAATTTTATTTTTTTTCCAAAACGGGAAAATTAGACTCGGCGGATCCGTAAACCAAGTTATTAAAAAAAAAAGGCCTAATTCACATTTGTTTGCTGCTTCATTGAGAATATAACACATTCAATCAAACAATTAAAGATATAAATATAGAGAGTCTCATTAAAATTAAGTAAATAAAAAACATTAAAATATAATAACAAACTGTCAAGTGGTAAGTTTATGATTCTTATGGCTACTTATGGAGCTAGTAGAGTAGTCCTATGTTATTCTGCATTATATGAATTCATGTTTTTGCAGCTAGAAAGCTTACATGGACGTACCACAGTATTTGCTAAAATAAACGCGATATACATAGTACTTTATATTTTCGCGGTACCCAACTCTAATATACATATCTGAGGCCAATCCCACTCTTCTCATAGGAAAGTGTGAGAGGCCAGGGAAATCTTCCATCTTGCATTGCAAAGAAAAACTGAGAGATACTTGTTGAGACATGCCTTCAGCATTGTTTTAACAAATTTTGGGTAAACATGAATGATTACAAATTGTGAACCACTATTACCATTACGTGGTCCAGCCTTAATTCCATTAAGCGATGGGAAAGCTTATATTAGCAGGATTTTATAACGGATATTTCAACAATAAACACGTTTAAAAACATTTTTTACTGAAAAATGCAATAACCTTAAAATTACCTATTAATTGTTTTAATTTTACAATATGCAAACGTTTTAAGCCGAATTTAAGGTTTTATTTCATACCCACAGCCAACCCCGTTTTCGGTTCTTGGAGAATGGGTTTGAAAAGTTAATACTCGGACCACGAATGCCGAGCAACTTGTATAGGGTATTGTAGACCACTTTCATGGATTACCTCTTTTCTCTAGTTTGAACTACAGTTCTTGATCCTATCGGACAAGGTCAGATTCAATCAGCCAGAGGCAAGACCCCATATTCTTGAAACTTGCTCAGCCAAAATCTCTTGCTCTAGCTCAAAACTAATATATTTCTTTTAGCAATAACTTTTTTCATAAATTGCTTTTCATAGCGAATGAATTTTTTTTCAGGACAGTTATAACTTTTGGTTATCTCTGTGTAAAGTTTCAAGTAATTTCATTAAAATTAAGTAAGATTTTCAAAATGTTATAGCTGAGCTTAAATTGGAGATTTCAGCTCAAAGGTTTCGAGACTAAGAGGCAATGTCAGATTCAATTTTGTTACAAGTTGGTTCTGTAATTTTTCTTATCTGGTTATGATTTCTTTTTTCTGAAGTCTGTATTTATTTATTTTACAGAAACCTTCTACTCCCTGATGGAGTGCCGGCAGACAGACAGAGAGCCAACTTCACAGTCAGGGTCTTTAGGGCTGAAGGGCTGCCTAAGATGAACACAGGAGTGATGGCCAGTGTTAAGAAGGCCCTAACAGGGGAGGGCAAGGACCTTGTAGACCCTTATGTACAGGTGTCATTCGCTGGACACACGGTGAGGAAATTTGAGGGGAGGGGTTAGCAGGGCATTCTTTTAGAAATTGAGAAAAGGCCTACTGATCGGGGGCCACATTTTTCAGACAAATCTACGTATCCAGACAGTTTTTACTCCTATTAGATTACCTCTTCCTTGAAATTGGACACCAAAGCAAAGAATTTTGTTTGATGTAAATTATCGAAGTGGCACATGACTTTTTATAAATAGACTAAAACTGAAAAATCATTTTGTTTACAAGCCCAGTTTCCGTCATGTTTTTTAGCAAGTGATATATTCAGCTTGGTCATGATACAGTAAAATTTTATAAGTTAAAAACATGTTTGCAAGTCTACTCAACAATTTCATTGTAAAAATTGTATGTTTGCATTGTTCCATCATTCACCTCGATCGCTATAACAATGCAACTGGTAACGTCAATGTAATATTTTTCGCGATGTCAAATTTTGTCAATTTTTAGACTAAATCAAAGGGTAAATCAAACAAATACAGGTTGTACGAGTTGCCTCCCTTTGGGTCAATTATCATGATATATTTAACTGGGTCTGCTAAAGTGTGATAAAAATATGACATCATAACACTGTTATTGTGTTTAATAATTTATTATGCGGCAGTATACATCCCCAATGCCATATAAGGAAGTAAACACAATTATTGGAGAAATCCCTTGCCTTTTTGTACCGCTTATTTACATTTTGGTTGTTTCTTCTGACTTTTCAATCTTCAATTATTAACAATGCGTAAGTCATTTGCAGTGTAAATACAGTTTTTAAATGAGAATGACGGAAACTGGGTTTGGACGGAAAGTGGCCCCTCACCATTAGGCCTGCTGATTTTGGGGAAAAGAAGCATGAGATTGTTAGAATTAGAGAAAAAAAATCTATTTAGGGGAATGTTTCTTAAGATGTATGCTTTAGGTATAATACCAATCAAGTTTTGAATTTAGCAATGAGTTTAACATACAAACAGTGGAAAGTCTTTCAATTTGTAACAAAAATAATTAGATTGAGAGTTTTTACCCAAAATTGGGAAAATATAGAGGTTTTCACAACTGGGCAGCAGCCGAATTTCTGCCCCAATTAAATAGGTTAAAAATGGATAGGGAGTGGTAAGGAGCTTGTGGACACTTATTAATGAAGGTTCTTCGTCTTGCATCAGAAAAGAAATAAGGAGAGAAGAACAGGGGAGGTGAAAATATTTTGTGGTCCCTTATTGTTCAGAACACGTGTCATTCCATGGTAAAAAGGGGATGTATAGGATACGAGGAATGTACAAATAAGGTGAACAAAGAAGGGGAACAGGTTTGTGAACCATTATGTACCGATGTCCTTAACAACTAGGTGAGGACGAATCGTAGGGTATCCAAAAATCCCTGATCAATCAGTAAAGGGGTTTATAAATTGAAAATCGAAAAATTTGTGTTAGAATTCCAACAACATTGTGTTATTATTTATTCGCTTCCCAAGTACTCTTAAAGGGACATGAGCAATCTTGATTATTCAAAAACTCTCAGTGTCCCATATTATTTTTCAAATCACTTGCATTTGTTTAATCATTAATATTTATTATAAGAATAGTGTAAAGCGAATTGTGTTTGCATATTACTAACTGGTGATTATATTGCACCAATAATATATATTTGAACAGTTTGTAGAATAATGAAGACAACTGAAATCTCATATTTTATTTAATCATATGCAAGCAGTTTTAAAGTCAAGATGATACAGGATTAATAAATTGAGGTGCTTATTTTAATGCTTGGTGTAAAACTCAAGGTTACCGTGTGCAAGACCTGTACGAAGTTGAAAATTATGTTTCGTATTGTTGTGTCTTTTTCTAGGGTCGAACATGTGTGAAACAGGGAGCCTATGAACCAGTCTGGAATGAGCAGATTGTGTTTATGGAGATGTTTCCGCCACTGTGTCGCAGGCTCAAGATACAGTTGAGAGACAGTAACAAGGTCAACGACGACATCATCGGAACACACTATCTAGACCTGGCCAAGATAGAAAATGAAGGAGAGAAAGGTTAGTAAATTGTGTACACTTTGTCAGCTCGGTGTCCGTATAATGTGACTGGGTGGGGTATTATGCCTTGTGTCTATGGCATGTTATTTCAGTGTGGCAGCACTATAAAATTGAGCTCTTTGCTACAAGTAAACACTGTCGTGATAGGTTGTTAAAAACAACATTAAACCCAATACATATATATAGAGAATATCATGTTAGAGCCTGATAAACTGGATGAGATCAAGCACTAACATGATATTCTATTTATCATGTTGATCGTTTAAAAATAATTTAATTTACCTTTTTTCCCATTTATTTCCGTTCAAAAATACCCTGATGTCATCAAATATACCCTGATGTCATCAAATTTGGTGCTGACATCGTCAAAAGAGGTGCACCTGATGGGATAGGAAAGTAACTGCCGAGATAAGATTGTATCTCAGGTACCCTGTTTCTCGGCAGAATTATACAGATCGACATAATACATACTGTTTTAAGAGAGTGGCTTTTTTCTTTAGTAGTGTAATGATTGTTTATAGGTGTAACACGCCCATTGATTGTTGCATTGCGTTGTGTGTGAATTAAAATTTAAATGCCATGTTGTCATTCATATCTAGGCCCAAATTAAAAATGAATAACTTACATTCTCATCACAAATGATACATATGCTGCCAAAAAGTCCACAGAAAAATGGGGATCATGTATCTTCTAAGAAAGAACTTGTCTCATGAATGAATGCTCCCTTTAAAAACATAAACACTGAGATGCCAAAATATTGTATTCATACACTCATTTTCATACAAGCAAAAAAAATTAAAAACTCACAATTTTAACATGACAATGCTTGAAAATTGTAACAAATAGATCAACAATGTGATATAAACAAAAAATAGCACTATAAATTAGTGAAAATGCCTTTTTTGTACAAAAAGAAATGAGAATTATTTATTGACCGCCATTATGCGACTGCCCCAGGCCGACACTTCCTGTGTTGCAATGGGTGTGCTAAACCTATATATTACTAGCGATTTCTTGTCATGCCAGGTCATTGTATACTTGAATGAGGAGAGTATTACAGCATCATGTTTTACTTCCCTTTCCCCATTCAAGCATTTCAATATGATTTGTGAGGTATCTTTATTATGTAGCCCCCTCCCCACTCTTACCTCCTCCATACACACCTCCCCTCCACTTTACAAATTAAGCACAAATTAATAAATTGTCAATTACAGAAAAAAATTAAAGTGTGTGAAAACTGACATGTGACCATCAAATCTTTGGCAGATAGTATAACCTTGAAATCTGAAATCATATTAAGTGTTAGTAACAGTCACCTCTTATATGCAATTATTTAAAAAAAAAATTGTGATCATAGGTTTTATGCCAACATTCGGCCCAGCATGGGTCAACTTGTACGGCTCGACCAGAGACTACAGCCTGCTCGATGAGCACACTCACTTGAATGATGGCCTGGGTGAGGGCGTGTCATACAGGGGGCGTGTCCTCATGTCCATCAATGTCGTCCTGGACACTATGGAAGGGGGACCAGCCAACGTGGAAGTGCAACCAACAATGCCTATACCTGAGGTGAGGAAATAAATGAAGAAGTACGATAAGGCTACAGTTAGGCCCTTATGAGGGAAATTAAGTTTCTTTATATTGATTAAATATTTAATTCTTTGTTATTAAAACCAGAATGTTCTTTTTGTAATAACTATTTTTTTTTCTTTTTCCGATCTTCATTAAATCTACCATCTTCTGCCAGGCCATGAAGGAAGAGTTTAGAGACATAAACAGAGAGATTGAGTGTAAAATTGGGATGTTTTGTATTAGTATTTAGCATGTTTTTTTCTATGCTTAAAACACATTATTGTATACTGGATTCCTATATAAACATTCTTAATCTATTTTCTGAATATTTGTTTTCGTGTGGTCACGAGAGCTTTTCATTCCTTGCTACGAATGTGGATCGAAAGCACATATACTGTTACCCCTGTCCATGCCCCGGTAGATTCATATAAAAATATGTTTACATTCAAGTTTTTTATCTTATATTCAAGCTTTTTGTAAAGTCTGTTTCTCAGGCAAAGGAAGACCTTTACCTGCTTTTTGCACTTCGTTAATTTACATTAAGGTTTAAAATTCAACTTTTTGATCAAGTTCATTTCTCTGATACAAAAAGCCATACAGCTTTTGTCGGAGGTGTGCAATACTTGGTCCATGTATGTGTCATGTAATATGCTACTGAGCCTTACTTATTGTGTATGTTTTCAGAATGTGGCTGGCCGTATGGAAGAGTATTTTTTATTTGGCTGCTACCTGGAGGCGTCGATGATTGAGAGGAAGGTCGGCGACAAACCTGTTCATTTTGAAATCAGTATTGGTAAGTTCACATAGAACATACGGAAATTTCACATTGAACATACAGAAATCGGCTTTGGTAAGTTCACAAAGAACGTACGGAAATCAGCTTTGGTAACTTCCCATAGAACAAATGGTAAATAGCTTTGGTAACTTCACATAGAACATACGGTAATCAGCTTTGGTAATTTCACATAGAACAAATGGTAAATAGCTTTTGTAAGTTCACATAGAACAAATGGTATATAGCTTTGGTAACTTCCCATAGAAGATACGGAAATCAGCTTTGGTAACTTCACATAGAACATACGGTAATCAGCTTTGGTAACGTCACATAGAACATACGTAAATCAGCTTTGGTAACTTCACAAAGAACATACGGTAAATAGCTTTGGTAGGTTCACATAGAACAAATGGTAAATAGCTTTGGTAACTTCACATAGAACATACAGAAATCAGCCATGGTAAGTTCACATAGAACAAATGGTAAATAGCCTTGGTAACTTCACATAGAACATACGGTAATCAGCTTTGGTAACTTCACATAGAACAAATGGTAAATAGCTTTGATAAGTTCACATAGAACATACGGAAATCAGCTTTGGTAAGTTCACATAGAACAAATGGTAAATAGCCTTGGTAACTTCACATAGAACATACGGTAATCAGCTTTGGTAACATCACATAGAACAAATGGTAAATAGCCTTGGTAACTTCACATATAACATACGGTATCAGCTTTGGTAACTTCCCATAGAACATACGGAAATCAGCTTTGGTAACTTCACATAGAACATACGGTAATCAGCTTTGGTAACTTCACATAGAACATACGTAAACCAGCTTTGGTAACTTCACATAGAACATATGGTATATAGCTTTGATAACTTCCCATAGAAGATACGGAAATCAGCTTTGGTAAATAGCTTTGGTAACTTCACATAGAACATACGGTAATCAGCTTTGGTAATTTCACGTAGAACAAATGGTAAATAGCTTTGGTAAGTTCACATAGAACAAATGGTAAATAGCTTTGATAAGTTCACATAGAACATACGGAAATCAGCTTTGGTAAGTTCACATAGAACAAATGGTAAATAGCCTTGGTAACTTCACATAGAACATACGGTAATCAGCTTTGGTAACATCACATAGAACAAATGGTAAATAGCCTTGGTAACTTCACATATAACATACGGTAATCAGCTTTGGTAACTTCCCATAGAACATACGGAAATCAGCTTTGGTAATTTCACATAGAACATACGGTAATCAGCTTTGGTAACTTCACATAGAACATACGTAAACCAGCTTTGGTAACTTCACATAGAACATATTGTATATAGCTTTGGTAACTTCCCATAGAACATACGGAAATCAGCTTTGGTAAATAGCTTTGGTAACTTCACATAGAACATACGGTAATCAGCTTTGGTAATTTCACATAGAACAAATGGTAAATAGCTTTGGTAAGTTCACATAGAACATACGGAAATCAGCTTTGGTAAGTTCACATAGAACAAATGGTAAATAGCCTTGGTAACTTCACATAGTACATACGGTAATCAGCTTTGGTAACATCACATAGAACAAATGGTAAATAGCCTTGGTAACTTCACATATAACATACGTAAACCAGCTTTGGTAACTTCATAAAGAACATATGGTAAATAGCCTTGGTAACTTCACATAGAACATACAGTAATCAGCTTTGGTAACTTCCCATAGAACATACGGAAATCAGCTTTGGTAACTTCACATAGAACATACGGTAATCAGCTTTGGTAACTTCACATAGAACATACGTAAATCAGCTTTGGTAACTTCACATAGAATATATGGTAAATAGCTTTGGTAACTTCACATAGAACATACGAAAATCAGCTTTGGTAAGTTCACATAGAACAAATGGTAAATAGCTTTGGTAACTTCACATAGAACATACGGAAATCAGCCTTGGTAAGTTCACATAGAACAAATGGTAAATAGCCTTGGTAACTTCACATAGAACATACGTTAATCAGCTTTGGTAACTTCACATAGAACAAATGGTAAATAGCCTTGGTAACTTCACATAGAACATACGGTAATCAGCTTTGGTAACTTCCCATAGAACATACGGAAATCAGCTTTGGTAACTTCACATAGAATATATGAAAATCAGCTTTGGTAAGTTCACATAGTACATACAGAAATCAGCTTTGGTAAGTTCACATAGAACATACGGAAATCAGCATTGGTAACTTTATATAGAATATATGAAAATCAACTTTTCTTAAGTTCACATAGTACATACAGAAATCAGCTTTGGTAAGTTCACATAGTACATACAGAAATCGGCTTTGGTTACTTTACATAGAATATATGAAAATCAGCTTTGGTAACTTCCCATAGAACATCCAAAAATCAGTTTTGGTAAATTCACATAGAACATACGGAAATCAGCATTGGTAACTTCACATTGAACATACGGAAATCAGCTTTGGTAACATACGGAAATCAGCTTTGGTAAGGTAAGTTCACATAGAACATACGTTAATTCATACTGTAAAGTGTCCTTTGCTTGTTCGTGTTATCATGTTTACTCTGTCATCAACACCACATTTACTTCATTTCATTTTTACTCTGTCATCAACACCACATTTACTTCATTTCATTTTTACTCTGTCATCAACACCACATTTACTTCATTTCAATGCCATTGAGAGCTATATAAGCTATTATGTGTCTTTTTCTTGATTAGTTGCATTATAATGTAAGATATTTTTTCATCAGGAAATGCCGGTAACGCTCTGGATGGTTACAATCCCCCGACTAAGAAACAGTCGATTAGTAGTGAGGACGAGGAGAGTTCCAATGGAGAGGAGGGTGAGGACAGCCCAGGGGACATGAATGCACCACCTGTTGATGCCCCCAAGTGGCAGAGCACAACGCCACCCATGAAGTCTGTTACACGCGACAAGATCTACTACCACATGCCCTATTATGAGCAGAAGCCATGCGTGTATGTAAAGGAGATGTTTGAAGACAACCGACGAAGAATGTATAACACAAATATTCTGGAAAAAATTGCAGAAAAATTGGTTTGTTTCATATATTCAATAATTATTTCTTTTATTGTTTTGAAAGCACACACGGCATTCTTGAGGGCTGTTTCACACATGTTCACGAATCAGAACAACATCTACTGTAGTGTGAGGGCTGTTTCACATGTTCACGAATCAGAACAACATCTACTGTAGTGTGAGGGCTGTTTCACATGTTCACGAATCAGAACAACATCTACAGTAGTGTGAGGGCTGTTTCACATGTTCACGAATCAGAACAACATCTACAGTAGTGTTTTCTTTTGTTCTTCCTGAATCCTTTATTCGAAAAGCTGAAATTATTTATGTTTTAAAATATATTGAGTTTTCTAAAACTAGTAGTGTCCCACTTGTCTTGAGAAAAAGTGAAAACAGAATATTTAAATTTCATTACCTAAGTCATTAATATTTCTAAGTTACTAAGTAACTTAAAGAAACTAACCCGCCAAATAACGGATAAATTACACTACAAAATTTTTATCAAAACTTCATCCCGGTGTTCAAGTCATATAATAATGTATATATGTGCCGATTCAAAGTATAGGATTTTTCACGGGTTCTTAAAACACCCGTGATTGAAGAAGCGTAAAATGAATTATGAGTTGGTAACTCTTAATTCAACGCTCCCGTTTTGGGGTTTGATCTGGCTGGTTAAAGACATTTATATGTGTGTCTATAGAGTTTGAATATTCAAAATATGTCAGTTATATATATACCTCATCGTCAGTAGGTTTAAGAAAGGTGTACATATGTTGTAAATTGATTGATTGCCCTTTACAGATATCTGTTATTTAAAACTAAAATAAAATGCTTATATATCGTACATGGTAAGATGTAGAGATTATTTGATCAATGTAAATCTGTTTTATTGTCTGTAGGAGGACGGTCTGGCGGAGGTCAACGAAATGATTGCTCAGGAGCAACCGTTTCCCGAGAAGCGGCTACGAGGAGTGTTTGAGGAGTTCGGAGCCGGATGTTCCAAGTTTGTGTCCCTGGTCAAGGGGACTGGAGGTGGCGCCTCTGCAGGAAAAACTAGACTGGACAAAGAGCGGCATAAATTGCTGGTCAGAGAATTGGTGAGTGAGTGGTTGATCCAAGTGGAAAACAGTTATCTTGTACAGTTATCTTACAACTTCTGAGGCTTTAGGTTAAGCTTTCTTAACTTCTTAGGTCAAATGATTTATGAACTTCTTAAGGTTTCACTTAGTGAATGGCAGCATTATACTATTGAGTTCATTACGTGGTCCGAGTATTAACTTCATACCCCATCCAACCCCTTCTCCAAGAAGCGAAAACGGGGTTGGCTTGGGTATGAAATAAAACCTTAATTTCGGCTTAAAAAGTTTGCATATTATAAATTTAAACTTAAACAGGTTATCCCAATTTTTTCAGTACAAACTGTTTTTAAACGTGTTTTGTTGTCGAAATATCCATTATGAAAACCTGCTAATATAATCGTCCCCATCGCTTAATGGAATTAAGGCGGGACCACGTAATGTGCACCAATACAGAACTGGAAGACAATATTAAGTTTGGTACAATTATTTGGTAATATTATCCAAAACAATGTTGTAACACAAACTGACTAAGTGCAATTGCACAATTTAAGTTGAGTTCATTTATTCAGCAGTTTGTACAACATGCAACCATCAAAACAAACAACACCTTCAAAGTTTAGAATGTATTTTGATATTTTTAAACTGTATTTTTTACTTGAATAGTGTTTTGCATCATTTTCAGCATATTCTTAGGTGATTTTATTTTGTGGTGGAGGCAGACCACCCAAATTGTTCTGGATAGAACCAGTACTAAATAATTCCATTTATTTTATGATAAGCAATGAAATACTGTATTTTATCAGTGAAATAAAAGTGTTATTCCACACTGTGGAAAATAGAGTTTTATTTCCACAGTAGCTGCCGGGACTACTTTTTTAATGTACAACCAACACAAATGAACAGTAACACGAAACACAAGATATTCCTCCCGTTATACTGTTACATCCACTGTTTATTTAATTACTTTCTTTCTATGACGTTAACGGTTTCAAAAAAAGGGACGTCATGTAACGTTTTGTTATGTCGTCGTGAACAGGGCGCGTAGCCAGATGTGTAAAACGGTTTAGTTACTGAAATTGCTTAAATAATTGTTTGTAAAATCATAAAATAAAAAGAAAATTTGTTGTTTGGTCGTGAATAACATATTTTATTTCATCGAGAAGTGAGAAACTTTATATTTTCACGAATGCGATTTTATTTTATCTCGAGTTAGAAAACTTGTATATTTTCACTCATGCTTCGCATTCGTGAAAATATAAAGTTTTCTCACTTCTCGATGAAATAAAATATGTTATTCACTCCAAAACAACAAATATCCTCCATCTATCTGCAAGATTTTCTTTCTCATTTACAAGGCAAGCTCCCAGTGGGATTCAAACCCACAGGGGTGAGAGGCGTGTAGTTTTCAAATGCAGCGTCATTACCATCCTGAACACTTTTACTTAGGCTTTTCATAAAAAATGTCTTTTAAGCTTGTGCCATTTGAAATATTTTTCTTCAAACAATTCTTTTTCCTCCGTTTGCTTGCAGGACCAGATGTCTACACTAGCTCGGACGATGAAGGCAACGACTGCGAAGAGTAACATGACGGAAAAAATTCATTCTGCCAAACAATATCTACAGAAAATCAAGAGTTTTATGCAAGAGGTATGGGAAAATCACAAACTGTACTGAGGGTATCATGCAATACCAATGCTGCATCCATGCTGCATCCTTGCTTTACTTATAATAATATATTTGCAGCGGGTTTATATTGTCCCAGATCAATACCTGGTGGGTTGGACATGAAGATCATTGATACTAAGGACCAGCCCACAGTTTTGATGTGTTTCAAGTCCAAAACACCAGCTTTTAGATATTTCTGTATAAAAATAACATAACATGGTATAAAATCACATATGTATAAGTCTATGGCATGCTGTAATCAAATACTATTGTTTATTGAATTGGATTTTATAGTCGCACCAACAGCCAAGGTTATATGGCGACTTTCCAGCTTCCATTGGTGGAGGAAGACCCCAGGTGCCCCTCCGAGCAATTTTCGTGCACGGGCGGGCACCTGGGTAGAACCACCGACGTTCTGCAAGCCAACTGGATAGCTTCTTCACATAAAGATTCCAAGGCCCCTGAGGGATCGAACCTACAGCGGTGAGGGGCAAGTGATTTCAAGTCAGAGACGTTAACCACTCGGCCACGGACGCCCCATAATCAAATACTAAAGATAACACAAAAATTATAAAAACGAGAATGTGAATTCTCTTATTTCCAATGTGGTCATTGTTATTTGATGGCATGCCGTAGCAAGGCACAACTATATTAATGAGCTAGTATTTGGCAATGTATTTAGACTAGAAAACTAACAATATATTAAAAATGCTTAAAAAAAGAAGGAAAAAAAAAAGAAGATAAATCATTATAATCACACATTGTAAAATACTTATTAAAACAAGACTAAAACATGGTCTCTAGTAAATAACGTTTAACAGCACTCTTGAATTTATTTATCACAGATATATTCTTAATATGAGAAGGCAACTTGTTCCAGAGACTGCAGCCAGCCTTTGGGATGGTGAAACATTTATTTTCACTAAACCTAGTGACATAACTATGTATCAGATTTGCAGGAATAAAAAGCTCACCCATATACTTTGGAGCAGTACCTGAGTTTATCTTGAAAACATGATTAAGGATAATTTGGTCAGCTTTTCTTCCCTCCAGTAACCACCCAAGAGATGTAAAGATCTCTGGTCCAATATGAGACATCTGGTCCAAATTTAAAAAAAACCTTATAATTTTATTTTGTGTGACCTGGAGCCTGTTTTTTTCAGCCCTTGGGTTAAACCAGGGTACCAAATGGAACAGGCATAAGCATAATGACATTGTATTAATGACATTATCTACAACCTTTTAATTATTTTTCCTGTATAAAAACTTCAATCTAGCATTGGCTTTTTTATAACTGAGTTGACCATACTGTTATAACTTAAACATGGATCTAAAGTAGCACCTAGATAAATATTTAACAGAAGTGCTGGATTCAATAACTGTACCTTTGCGTGTGATTTCCAAACAAGAGTGAGACTTTAACCTGGCCTTTGAACCAAATAAGATAGATTTTGTCTTTCCAATATGTTGAGATAACTTATTAATAACAATTAACCAATCACTGACAGTTTCGAGATCTTTAGTAAGAGACAATTCTAAAATTGATGTTTCTTTACCAGTAACCAAAATACTGAGTCATCCAGGTATAATGAACGTTTATTTTCTAAAACACCCGCCATATCATTCATATATATTAAAAATAAAAATGGTCCTGAAATGGAACCCTGGGGAACTTCACAATTGATACCTGCTGATGATGAAAAAGTTCCAGAAACATCTACAAGCTGTTGGCGATCAGATAAATAGGACTGAAATCACCTTATCACATTATGATTAAAACCAAGTGCTTTCATTTTCATTATCAATATAGAATGATCTACAGTGTCAAATGCCTTTTGAAAGCCAAGTAGCACCATACCAACATAGTTACCCTTATCCATTTGAAAATTAATATAGTCAGATAAGTGTATCAGACATGTATCTGTTGAGAAACGATTTCTAAAGCTGGACTGAAACAGTTTGGCAAAACATCTTTTTGTGTCACCTTTTCGAGAAAAAAAAGCGATACATAGGGATCATTTTGGAGTCCGTTCGTCCGTCCATCCGTCCGTCAGTCCATCCATCTGTCCGTTAACGTTGGCTATAACTTTATCATTTCTTCATGTTTCTTCATCAAACTTTCAATATATACTCATCTTGACAACAACGACATGACCATACTAAAATATAAAGGTCAAGGTCACACTGAAGGTCATTATATGGGTCAAATACTGTGTTTTTTTACTTCAAGAAAACTTAACGTTGGCTATAACTTTCTCATTTCTTGATATTTCTTCATCAAACTTTCAATATATACTCATCATGACAACATCGACATGACCATACTAAAATATAAAGGTCAAGATCACACTGAAGGTCATTATATGAGTTAAATACTCTTTTTTTTCTTTACGAAAACTTAACGTTGGCTCTAACTTTCTCATTTCTTGATATTTCTTCAAACTTTCAATATATACTCATCATGACAACATGACATGTCATAAATATAAAGGTCAAGGTCACACTGAAGGTCATTATATGGGTTAAATACTCATTTTTTTCTTCACGAAAACTTAGGCCAGTTCTCAAGGTCATTTATCTGGGTCCAAGAAAACTTGTTATACTGACAAAGCACTGACAGGCGACACATATGTTCCACGGAACACCCATCTAGTTTACAGTAAAAATCTGTAACAAATCTTTTTCCAAATTTACCCAGAGACTTGGGGAGTTTTGAGACAATATTAGAGGCCACTGACGTTTAAAAAGAATTAAACTTTTGAGCAGCATTGTCAAAGTTTATTTTTCTATCAATTTTAAGGCCAATATTACTAGGTGAGTTTTCCCCTTTTTAGATAGCATGTAAGAGATTTCCACAAAGATTTGGAATTATTTTGATTGTTTTCAAATGAACTTGTAAATTACTCCTTTTTAAGTTTGTAAATAGGAGTCTGAGTTTTATTTCTAAGATTTTTAAAAACGGAAAAATTGTCATCAGTTTTGTCCATCTTGTAAGCATGAAAAGCTTTATCTCTGTCATTAATACCTTGTAAAATATTACTATCAATCCATGGTTCTTTGTTTCACTCTGACCTCTTACACAGGTGCAGCACTGTTGATGATGGATATGAACATGTCTTCAAAGCTATCCCAAGTCTCATTGACACTATCACTACACATTACAGACCCAGTTGCGTTCAAGTACCCCAAAAATGCATTCCGTTTGCGTTGCGTTTGCGTTGCGTTTGCGCTCCGTTTGCATTCCGTTTGCATTTCATTTTTATGAATGCATTTTTTAAATGCAAATCATTTGCGTTTTTGAATGCATTCAGCGTTTACAAACGAAACTATGCGTTCATTTAAAAGCACGGAACGAACGCAACATAATATGTGCGTTTAAATGCACAAACGGAGAAAATGCATATGCGTTCGTTCGTTCAGCGTTTATCAATCGCAACATTTCTGACGATTAAACTACGCATGGTATCCACCCATGCGGTTCTTACCACGAGTCGGCGACTAATGTTTGTGATCATATTGAAGAATGTATCCTTTAGTTGACACTATTTGGTGCACATTGATGATTCTGTTTCCTTCCGGGTTTATGTTATTTTCATCAACGATTTAACATACTTGACACTATATAAAAATATGCCATCTGATTTTACCAACATTATTTCAGTTTTATAATGAAATAATATAAAATTTGTGCTACACAATAAATGCATTTCCTATTTTAAAACGGTAAAAATGAAAGTGTAATCGTGCTTAAAAAACACCATTTACGCAGTGTATTTCTTTTTATTAAGTTACTGCAAAACGCACTTCGTTTAAATCGAGACTTCAATTATGTACTCAAATGGATAATATTGAAAGTTATCCGAAATAGCGAAATGCATTTGCGTTCGTTTCGTTTGTTTCGTTGCGTTCGTTTCATTCGTTGCGTTCGTTTTGAGCGTTTAGCGTTTTAAAAAATGCATTCATCGTTCGTTCGTTCATTTTCAGCGTTTAGCGTTTTGAAAAATGCATTCATCGTTCGTTTTTTAAAACGCTGAACGCTGAAAACGAACGAAACGAACGCAACGAACGAAATGCATTTTTAAAATATAGACCGTGCAACGTTCATTCTGCATTCATTCTGCGTTCATTCTGCGTTCATTTTCCGTTCGTTCAGCGTTCGTTCTGCATTTATTTGGGGATACTTGAACGTAACTGGGTCTGTACTTGAGACCAGTCAGCATTTAGCAATTACAATTGGAAACTTTCCCTGTTGTAATGTTTCAATGATGTTAATTTCACTGTATTGTGTTTATTTATAAATCTTTGGTAATCTTCCTCGTACAGTATGTCAAGAAGTGGTCACTTATACCAACATTAACAACACTGAGACATTTTCTCTTTATCTGAGACTAATATTAGGTGTATAGTGGTGGAAGAAATATTGCTTATTCTGGTAAAATCTTTTGTGATTTGTGACAAATTAAACAACTCCAGAAATGAACACAAATACTTCACTAGCACACATTTTTTGATGCTGGATACATTTGTGTTAAAGTCACCTAGGATTATACTTTCCTTTTCATTAAAATGAACACTAGATAGATTGATCTTGCACAAAATAACCCACTGGAAATATATTATTTCTTATCTGATGTGGATTATTTTGTATCATGATACACCATCTGTTGAGAGATTGGACAAAATACAAACAAATTCTCACAACTTACACTTTATGTCCATATCTCAACATCAAACGAGAAGAATATACAGCTTCATCCTATTTAAATGTGTTGTTGGAACGTAGCATCGCTTAAAAAAATGGATTTCATTGCATTGGTGTTTTACATCTGACGTTAAAATGACGTCTCAATGGTTAACGTGTTTTCTGGCGTTTAAAATTACGTCTTAAATGTTAAACGTACTACGTTCAGAGGTAATGATAGGAATTGTAAAACCTCCCAATAACCCGGGGAATCAGCATTAAGTATTTTAATAAACCATGTTATATTTTACCTTTCTCACTTTTTCAATGTAGTTTTGCAAGTCATAACATTCGTTGTACATATCAACATTGGGTTGTGTAGAAAACATTGAATATATACCAACCCAGAACCTTCTCAGGGAAAGAAGCTGATTAGTTGAAAACCTCCCCATGCAAATTCTGAGTTACTCGCAGGCTGATCTGGGCTTACAATGGACATAAAAGCTATTATAGTCGTGCTTAGTGTGTTAAGGGTTAATTTACATTTGTCCAACACAGTAAAACCATTTTTGGATAAAAAATTCTGGAAAGCATATTTTTTAAAAATGTTGATGCAGCAGAATATTGCACTGAAAAAAAAAATTTGCTTATGAAATTTTTATCTCTCCACCGATTTTAAAAAGTGAAATATTTTTATTTACCACTAATAAATATGTTGCAAATTGGATGTCTGTTTTGTTGATATACAACTTATTTAGTTAAAGTTGATTTTTTTTTCTGAAAACACTTTGGCTGAAACATTACTAAGCACCCCAAACATATAACAGTGTTGATGAACTGATTAACAAGAATTCAATTAACATATTTTTCAGAACTATTTACAATTATGCCAACCATTCCTGTTGGAGATGTACCTGCAGAAAGACAAACCTGAAAATGAAAAAACAACAACATTATATTGTAAATTGTTAATTACAGCCAGTCCATGCACTTCCTGATGTGTTTATATGGTTGATCAGCGGTAACAAGCGTATAGCGTACCAGCGGCTACAGGTGCGAGACATCATCTATTCCATTGTGGATGAGGAAAGGGGCAAGGACTGTGGAAAAGTTAAAACTTTGTTGCTACGGGTAGGTCATGTGTGCATCATTAACTTTTTATTTGTTCTTGACAGTGGTTGTCTAGTTTCAATTAGAGCTTAAAACCTGTTAGCAGGAAATTGCCAAAAATAGTATCTACCTACATCAAAGATGAATGGCCACCCTTTTTGTAGTATTATCAATTAACAAATTTAACTTTTAAACATCATATGAATGTTTTCTGATAGTCCCAGAGAGAAACATATATTTAAAACCTAAAACCGCTACTAAGTTGTATGTAAAAATAAGTATTATTTGCATGACGTAGATACTACTTTTACCACTGCGTGACTGCACGTGGAAATGAGGTAATATAGCTGCACAACTATTGCCAGATAATAGATAAATACATTTACCTGTGGATTAATTTACCTGTTCAAAGTTTTCTAAGTCATCAAATAAAATCTTATTCTCACTTTTCACAGATATTGCAATGTGTGAATTGTAAATATATATAGTTGTGTATTGATTTCGATTTAAATAAACATAAACATGTTCATGAAACAAAACATGGCCGGAGAACTTTAATGCTCCTCAAGCCAATTTTTGTATAAGAATGTGAGATAAGTTAAAGGGACACATGGCAATCTTGAAGTCTTTATCGAGCATTAAAATGAGCCTCTCGATTTATTAATCCAGTATCATCTTGACTTTAAATCTGCATGCATATATTTAAATACAAATTTAAGTTTTCACCTTTTCTTCGTTATTCTACCACAGGTTTGAATATATTATTGATGAAATGTAATAAACAGTTAGTTAATATGCTAAAACTATTTGCTTTATACTATTCTTATAATTAATATTGTTGATTGAACAAATGCAATTTATGTAGAAAAACTAACGGAATGAGTTTTAAAAAAAAATCAAGAATGCCGTGTGTCCCTTTAAGGTTTACATTACGTGGTCCGAGTATTAACTTCCATACCCCATCCAACCCCTTCTCAAAGAAGCGAAATTGGGGTTGGCTGGGGTATGAAATAAAACCTTAATTTTGTTTTAAAAGTTTGCATTTTATATAAAATTAAAACATTTAATAGGTAATTTTAAACATGTTATCGCATTTTTTCAGTAAAAAATGTTTTAAGACGTGTTTTATTGTCGAAATATCTGTTAATGAATCCTGCTAATTTAAGCTTTCCCATCGCTTAATGGAAATAAGTCGGGACCACGTAATGTGAGACACACTGTTTATTGAATTGCTTGTGATTGTTATTCCACACAGTTACCTGGTAAGAAGGCTACTAGGCAGGAGGGCTGGTCGATACAGGCCAAACTTCAGATATACTTGTGGCTGGGCCTGAGTAAACACAAGAAGGACTACCTGTCGGGCCTGCCCAATGGCTACGAGGAATCTCGGGCTCTCCTTCATTCTGTCAAACCCCAGTTTGTACCACCACCATACATAGTGTATTCAGGTAAAGATTACATTGAGGGTGAAGTGTCCAAGTGAGCTAAGTGAATTATTTCACCTAATGCATTGACAACAGTTGCAATTGTCCGATTGAAAATATTTCCAAAAAATGATTGCAAAAACAAACTTTTCATTTTCAACGAGAATTGTTCGGCTTTTTGTTTCCCACAACTAGTTTGAATTTCAAAATTATATTACTATTTATACTTGTTAAAATCCATCAGATGCCATGTAAACATGATATAATAACATTTATATTAAACACATAAAAAAAAATATCTGCCAGCTTATGCTTCAATAGTAATCTCAAGGAGATGAACTTATATAAGTTTTCATCGAAATCTTGTTTTCATATTCCATCTGTGTATTATTTGAAATATTGTTCACCAGATTTCTTAAATAAATACTGTTTAAACCAAAATTAAAAAATATATCAATGGAGAAGGAAATCATTTGCTGTTTATAAAGAGTAAGATGATTTCATAGGATTTGTATGCACATAAAGGATAATTTCTTCCTGGGGCCTTTATTACACAGAGAAACAAGTATTCCAACTGCGAGCTCACATGTACCAGGCAAGGAGTCTGATTGGTTCAGATGCATCTGGTCTGTCAGATCCCTTCGCACGGATCGCCTTCGCCGACCAATCGGTGTGTACGCAAGTTATTGAGGAGACTTTGAGCCCCACCTGGGACGAGATGCTCATAATTCACGAGGTCACAATGTACGGCTTAATGCAGGAGATCGCAGACAAACCGCCGACAATCATTGTGGAAATGTTCGACCAGGATAAAGTTGTAAGTACAAAACGGCATTGTATACATCTGAAAACATTATTAATTAAAGCGGCTCTGCCTATATCTTTAAGTCCACCAAATGATATAAAGTTTCGTCAGTCTTAAAGAGAACTATGAAAAAGGTAAAAGGCAACTGTTTCCTCCTCATTTAATGTCCGTAATTGTTGAAAAATGGTCGACTAAAATGATTTGATTTTTGCAAATTCATTCGTAATTGTTTTAATGAAGCCAATTACGGACATTTTCCGATCAAATTCATTTACTATTGGAATTCTTCCAAACATTTTTGTTGTTCTGCTGGGCCCCGATTTATGAAACAACTTACGACCATTTTGATCGTAAATCAATTTCTTTAATGCTTGTAACTACAAATTACGTTTTTCAAATAAATGTGATTTCATTTCATTTTCTTATACATGTGATATTTCTGCACTGCGTGCACACATAATTGTCTGCATTGAATGCTTAGATGACAAAAGTGAACGATTTTAAAATTTAAGACTTATCGTAAGATGTTTAATAAAACAGGGCCCAGCATTGTATTGGGCATGTCTGAGCCAATCCTAAAAGAACATAAATTGTTGAGATTTGAATGGAACTGGATCCCTTGAAAGCAACCATTGCAAACAAGATAGAACAGGAGCACTCAGTTTATATAAAGTGTAACACCTCAAAGCACCAGCTTTCGAGATTAAATTTTTAATTACAGAAAAAAATACAACCTATATTTCTTCATAAAATACTGATGTTTACACAAAGGTGCAGTAATGTTGAGTATTTGATTAATATTTTGTATTAATATCGAGAAGATTTGGGTAGAGCCTCTTTAACTGTTTCCCATTAACCCCGTTTGTGCCTTTGTAATATGTTGGTCCCATACCTGCCTTCGTATTATTTAGGCTTAGTATACAATACATATTGTTGCTTATACATGTACTAACATATTTACAATTTATGGTGTATATAAATCAACATATCTATAGACTTAATGGCAATTTTCTTGACACAAGTCAGTGTTTTCTTGACGAGCAATATGTTTGACAAGACATCGACAATATATTTATTTATTTTTTTGACAATATTGCAGTATATCAATGTTTTCTTGACAAACATCAATGTTTTCTTGGCAATGCATCAATATTTTCTTGGCAATGCATCATTTTTTTCTTGATGATGCATCAGTGTTTCCTTGACAACCAATGTATTTGACAATACAACAATGTGTTTTTGACAATGCATCAGTGTTTTCTTGACAAAACACTAATCTTTTCTTGATGGTGCATCAGTGTTTTATTATCAATAGATCAATGTTTCTTGACAATAAATCTTTGTTTTCTTGACAATAAATCGATGTTTCTTGACAATAAATCTTTGTTTTCTTGACAATAAATCAATGTTTCTTGACAATAAATCTTTGTTTTCTTGACAATAAATCAATGTTTCTTGACAATAAACCTGAGTTTTCTTGACAATAAATCAATGTTTCTTGACAATAAATCTATATTTCTTGACAGAAAACTTGAGTTTTCTTGAAAATAAACCAATGTTTTCTTTACCAGGGTTTTCTTGACAATAAATCGACATTATCTTGTCAATAAACTGTGATTTTATGGACAATAAATCAAGAATTTCTTGACAATAAATCAATGTTTTCCTGACAACATATATAAGCGTTTTCTTGACAATAAATCTGTTTTCTTGGCAATATGTCAGTGTTTTCTTGACAATAAATTAGTAATTTCTAGACATGCGTTATATAAAATTGATTTGTGTGAAGGATGTAAGTCAGTATTTTCCCTCTTTAGTATCAATAAATCATTGTGAGCTTCACTCAAGGAGCTTTGCAGTATATTGGCAATAAATCAACATTACCTTTACGATAAACATCATTTCCTTTAATAAATGTTTCTAGACATAAAATCACTGTTTTCTTGTGATATCAGGCCAATATGGGGTCTGGAGCTCAACAATGGGTAAAGAATGCACAATAGAATAGAAAAGTTATTGTTGTAGTAATGTTGTAATGCTCCCCAACCTTTGTATAATCATTGGTCAGCTTTTGTATAATCATTGCTTCCCTTTTGTATAATAATTGGTCAGCTTTTATATACTCATTGCTCCACTTCTGTATAATCATTGGTCAACTTTTGTATAATCATTGGTCTGCTTTTGAATAATCATTGGTCAGCTTTTATATAATCATTGCTCCACTTCTGTATAATCATTGCTCCACTTCTGTTTAATCATTGGTCAACTTTTGTATAATCATTGGTCCACTTTTGTATAATAATTGGTCCACTTCTGTATAATCATTGCTCCACTTTTGTATAATAATTGGTCCACTTCTGTATAATCATTGGTCAGCTTTTGTATAATCATTGCTCCACTTTTGTTTAATAATTGGTCAGCTTTTGTATACTCATTGCTCCACTTCTGTATAATCATTGGTCAACTTGTGTATACGCATTGCTCAACAGTATACTCATTGGTCCACTTTGAATAATCATTGGTCAGCTTTTATATAATCTTTGGTCAGCTTTTGAATAATCATTGGTCAGCTTTTGTATAATCATTGGTCAGCTTTTGTATAATCATTCGTCAGCTTTTGTGTGATCATTGGTCCACTTTTGTATACTCATTGGTCAGCTTTTGTGTGATCATTGGTCCACTTTTATATACTCATTGCTCTACTTTTGTATATTCATTGCTCCACTTTTGTATACTCATTGGTCCACTTTTGTGTGATCATTGGTCAGCTTTTGTGTGATTATTGGTCAGCTTTTTATACTCAGTGCTCCACTTTTGTATACTCATTGGTCAGCTTTTGTGTGATCATTGGTCCAATTTTGTATACTCTTTGGTCAGCTTTTGTGTGATCATTGATCCACTTTTGTATACTCATTGGTCCACTTTTGTATACTCATTGGTCAACTTTTGTATACTCATTGGTCAGCTTTTGGGTGAACATTGGTCCACTTTTGTATTCTCATTGGTCAGCTTTTGTATACTCATTGGTCCACTTGTGTATACTCATTGGTCTCAGCTTTTGTATACTCATTGCTCCACTTCTGTATAATCATTGGTTGACTTTGTATACTCATTGGTCAGCTTTTGTATACTCATTGGTCCACTTTTGTGTGTTCATTGGTCCACTTTTGTGTACTCATTGGTCAGCTTTTGTGTGATCATTGGTCCACTTTTGTATACTCATTGGTCAGCTTTTGTGTGATCATTGGTCCACTTTTGTATAATCATTGATCCACCTTTGTGTGACCATTGGTCAGCTTTTGATACTCATTGTTCCACTTTTGTATAATAATTGCTCCATTTTTGTATACTCATTGGTCAGCTTTTGTATAATCATTGGTCTACTTTTGTATACTCATTGGTCAGCTTTTGTGTGATCATTGGTCCACTTTTGTATACTCATTGGTCAGCTTTTGTATAATCATTGGTCAGCTTTTGTGTAATCATTGGTCAGCTTTTGTATATTCATTGGTCAGCTTTTGTGTGATCATTGGTCCACTTTTATATACTCATTGGTCAGCTTTTGTATAATCATTGGTCAGCTTTTGTATACTCATTGGTCAACTTGTGTATACTCATTGGTCAGCTTTTGTATACTCATTGGTCCACTTTTGTGTGATCATTGATCCACTTTTGTACACTCATTGCTCCATTTTTGTATAATCATTGCTCCACTTTTGTATACTCATTGGTCAGCTTTTGTATAATCATTGGTCTACTTTTGTATAATCATTGGTCAGCTTTTGTTGATCATTGGTCAGCTTTTGTATAATCATTGGTCAGCTTTTGTGTGATCATTGGTCTACTTTTGTATACTCATTGGTCAGCTTTTGTGTGATCATTGGTCAGCTTTTGTATAATCATTGGTCAGCTTTTGTATACTCATTGGTCAACTTTTGTATACTCATTGGTCCACTTTTGTATAATCATTGCTTCACTTTTGTATACTCATTGGTCAGCTTTTGTATACTCATTGGTCCACTTTTGTGTGATCATTGGCAGCTTTTGTGTGATCATTGATCCACTTTTGTATACTCATTGGTCCACTTTTGTATACTCATTGGTCAACTTTTGTATACTCATTGGTCAGCTTTTGTGTGAACATTGGTCCACTTTTGTATACTCATTGGTCAGCTTTTGTATACTCATTGGTCAGCTTTTGTATACTCATTGGTCTGCTTTTATATAATCATTGCTCCACCTTTGAATAATCATTGGTCAGCTTTTGTATAATCATTGGTCATTTTTTTTGTAATCATTGGTCCACTTTTGTATACTCATTGGTCAGCTTTTGTGTGATCATTGGTCCATTTTTGTATACTCATTGGTCAGCTTTTGTGTGATCATTGGTCCACTTTTGTATACTCATTGGTCAGCTTTTGTGTGATCATTGGTCCACTTTTGTATACTCATTGGTCAGGTTTTGTGTGATCATTGGTCCACTTTTGTGTACTCATTTGTCCACTTTTGTGTGATCATTGGGCCACTTTTGTATACTCATTGGTCAGCTTTTGTGGGATCATTGGTCCACTTTTGTATACTCATTGGTCAGCTTTTGTGTGATCATTGGTCCACTTTTGTATACTCATTGGTCCACTTTTGCGTGATCATTGGTCCACTTTTGTATACTCATTGGTCTGCTTTTGTGTGATCATTGGTCCACATTTGTATACTCATTGGTCCACATTTGTGTGACCATTGGACAGCCTTTTTATACTCATTGGTCCACTTTTGTATAATCATTGCTCTACTTTTGTCTACTCATTGGTCGGCTTTTGTATACTCATTGGCCCACTTTTGTTTGATCATTGGTCCACTTTTATATACTCATTGGTCAGCTTTTGTGTGATCATTGATCCACTTTTGTATACTCATTGGTCCACTTTTGTATACTCATTGGTCAACTTTTGTATAGTCATTGGTCAGCTTTTGTGTGAACACTGGTCCACTTTTGTATACTCATTGGTCTCAGCTTTTGTATACTCATTGGTCAGCTTTTGTATACTCATTGGTCCACTTTTGTATACTCATTGGTCAGCTTTTGTATATTCATTACTCCACTTTTGTATAATTATTGGTCAGCTTTTATATAATCATTGATCCACCTTTGTTTAATCATTGGTCCACTTTTGTATACTCATTGGTCAGCTTTTGTGTGATCATTGGTCCACTTTTGTATACTCATTGGTCCACTTTTGTGTGATCATTGGTCCACTTCTGTATACTCATTGGTCAGCTTTTGTGTGATCATTGGTCCACTTTTGTATACTCATTGGTCAGCTTTTGTGTGATCATTGGTCCACTTTTGTGTGCTCATTGGCCAGCTTTTGTGTGATCATTGGTCAGCTTTTGTATACTCATTGGTCAGCTTTTGTGTGATCATTGGTCAGCTTTTGTATACTCATTGGTCCACTTTTGTATGATCATTGGTCCACTTTTGTATGCTCATTGGTGAACTTTTGTGTGATCATTGGTCCACTTTTGTATATTCATTGGTCAGCTTTTGTGCTACTTTGATCCACTTTTGTATGCTCATTGGCCAGCTTTTGTGTGATCATTGGTCCACTTTTGTATACTCATTGGCCAGCTTTTGTGTGATCATTGGTCAGCTTTTGTATACTCATTGGTCCACTTTTGTGTGATCATTGGTCCACTTTTGTATGCTCATTGGTGAACTTTTGTGTGATCATTGGTCAGCTTTTGTATACTCATTGGTCCACTTTTGTGTGATCATTGGTCCACTTTTGTATATTCATTGGTCAGCTTTTGTGTGATCATTGGTCCACTTTTATATACTCATTGGTCAGCTTTCGTGTGATCATTGGTGAGCTTTTGTGTGGTCATTGATGAGCTTTTGTGTGATCATTGGTCAGCTTTTGTATACTCATTGGTCAGCTTTTGTGTGATCATTGGTCAGCTTTTGTGTGGTCATTGGTCAGCTTTTGTATACTCATTGGTCCACTTTTGTGTGATCATTGGTCCACTTTTGTATATTCATTGGTCAGCTTTTGTGTGATCATTGGTCTACTTTTATATACTCATTTGTCAGCTTTCGTGTGATCATTGGTGAGCTTTTGTGTGGTCATTGATGAGCTTTTGTGTGATCATTGGTCAGCTTTTGTATACTCATTGGTCCACTTTTGTGTGATCATTGGTCCACTTTTGTATATTCATTGGTCAGCTTTTGTGTGATCATTGGTCCACTTTTGTATACTCATTGGTCCACTTTTGTGTGATCATTGGTCCACTTTTGTATACTCATTGGTCAGCTTTTGTGTGATCGTTGGTCCATTTTTGTATACTCATTGGTCAGCTTTTGTGTGATCATTGGTCTACTTTTGTATACTCATTGGTCAGCTTTTGTGTGATCATTGGTTCACTTTTGTATACTCATTGGTCCACTTTTGCGTGATCATTGGTCCACTTTTGTATACTCATTGGTCAGCTTTTGTGTGATCATTTGTCCTCATTTGTATACTCATTGGTCCACTTTTGTGTGACCATTGGTCAGCCTTTGTATACTCATTGGTCCACTTTTGTATAATCATTGCTCCACTTTTGTATACTCATTGGTCCACTTTTGTGTGATCATTGGTCCACTTTTGTATACTCATTGGTCAGCTTTTGTGTGATCATTGATCCACTTTTGTATACTCATTGGTCCACTTTTGTATACTCATTGGTCAGCTTTTGTGTGATCATTGGTCCACTTTTGTATACTCATTGGTCAGCTTTTGTGTGATCATTGATCCACCTTTGTATACTCATTGGTCCACTTTTGTATACTCATTGGTCAGCTTTTGTGTGATCATTGGTCCACTTTTGTATACTCATTGGTCAGCTTTTGTGTGATCATTGATCTACTTTTGTATACTCATTGGTCCACTTTTGTATACTCATTGGTTCACTTTTGTGTGATCATTGGTCCACTTTTGTATACTCATTGGTCAACTTTTGTGCTACTTTGATCCACTTTTGTATACTCATTGGTCAGCTTTTGTGTGATCATTGGTCCACTTTTGTATACTCATTGGTCAGCTTTTGTGTGATCATTTGTCAGCTTTTGTATACTCATTGGTCCACTTTTGTGTGATCATTGGTCCACTTTTGTATACTCATTGGTCAGCTTTTGTGTGATCATTGGTCAGCTTTTGTGTGATCAGTGGTCAGCTTTTGTGTGATCATTGATCCACTTTTGTATACTCATTGGTCAGCTTTAGTGTGATCATTGGTCAACTTTTATATAATCATTGGTCAGCTTTTGTATAATCACTGGTCAACTTTTGTATAATCATTGGTCAGCTTTTGTATAATCATTGGTCAGCTTTTGTTTAATCATTGGTCAGCTTTTGTTTAATCATTGGTCAACTTTTGTATAATCATTGGTTAGCTTTTGTATAATAATTGGTCAGCTTTTGTTTAATCATTGGTCAACTTTTGTATAATCATTGGTCAACTTTTGTTTAATCATTGGTCAACTTTTGTATAATCATTGGTCAGCTTTTGTTTAATCATTGGTCAACTTTTGTATAATCATTGGTCAGCTTTTGTATAATCATTGGTCATTTTTTTATGATCATCATCACTCAACTTTTGTGGGAACTTTGCTCAACTTGTGTGTGATTTTTTATCAGCTTTTGTGTGGTCATTGCTTAACTTTCATCGCTTAACTTTTCTATGATCATCGCGCAACTTTTCTGTGATCGGCGCTCAACTTTTGTGTGATTGGCACTCAACTTTTGTGTGATCATCGCGCAACTTTTGTGTGATCATCTTGCAACTTTTGTGTGATTTTCACTCAACTTTTGTATGATCCATTGCTCAACTTTTGTATTATGCATAGTTTAAACAATATTTCTGAAGTGTATTTATTTTCTTTATATGAACACTTTCAGTTTTCAAGTAATTCAAAAATATACTTTTTTTCCACAATCTTTCAGACATTCATGATTTCAAACAGCACTACACATATTTTAATTATAGTGAACAATTTTACAGATTTCAGATATTAACATGATAAGCACAAATATCACATGCTTTATTCAGACTTATAAAATATTGCATGTGAATAAATGGAGTTGATACATACACTATCTAACTTTTAAGTTTTATTTGTTATAGTCCAATTCCATACTCGACTGTACACTATAGGAACCTTTCGTGGGTATCCAATGAAGATAGGCAATTCCAACCCAAGAAATAACTGTTTTTATCGGAACTGAGGCTTTGCTGGTGTTTAATTAATACAGTTATACTGAGGGTTAGAATTTCCCTATCTGAAGTGGATAACCATGATTGATTCTTTTTCTTGCATATCTTTTACATTCTGCGCATTGACGTGGCCAACTACTAGCGTTTTGTATGTTTGTTTACACAATGACATCATGCAACTGTCATTGTTGTTATCAGCGCGTGACTTTTATCTTCCACCATGTGTAAGATCAGTCTTTCCGTCACCTATGTAAAACACGGATAACCGTATTTGGTATGCAAGAAAATATGTTGTGGTAGTGTGTTGTCTCTCATTGGTAGAAAAAGATTTATATGTCGCTTGTAGAAGTAGTTTTATTACGTCTTTCACAAAACTGGAGAGACATGTTATTTTTTTGTTGTCCCTTAATCTGCTTGTCTGTCACAAAGTTTATTCCTTCAACTATTTTTCCAATTTTTTTTATAAATCATTTAGGAATGAAGTAGTATAAAGCAGAGGACTGCAAATTGTCACGCATGCTGGCAGATGATTTTTCAAACATTTGTTTTTCCTTTCACACAGTTTGTACCCTCAACTCCTGTCATTTCTCTGTCCTTTAGGAGTCCGTCTAGTTTTACCCCCAGTACTGGTTCTACCCAGGAAAAGTGGGTGGTCTGCCTCCACCACAAAAAAATCAACCGTCATATTTAACCTTACATGTGTTGAAAACGACGTAAAATACAATAAAGACATAAACAGTAGTTGGAGCAACTGTGTATAGACACTTTTCTAGTTTAAGTCCAAACATGCTCGGCACGTTATAAGATACAGTTTGACAGGGCTAACCATTGTTAGCTTGACTATCTGAATACAAGTTGCCAAAAGACGAAAATGCAGTTCTTATTTTAACCCACACAGAACGAACTGTTAATGGACGAGGTATACTGTTTTCGGGGGTATACTGTTTTCGGTTTGTCTGTCGGTCAGTCCATCCGGCTGTCCGTCTGCAGATACAACCTTGTCTGCGCTGTAACTCCTCTCATTCTGAATCAAATCTCATGAAACTTCATGGGTGGACTGCCTGTGGTGAGAGGATGACCTCTATTTTTTTAAGGATAGTACATGTAGGTCAAGGGTAAGGTCACAATGACCCGATCACGAAAATCATTGTTAGCTCTGAAACTCCTCTTCCCATGAAGCAAATATCATGAAACTTCATGGATGGACTACCAGTGGTGAGAGGATGACCCACATTGTTTTTGGGGCAAGTAGGTCAAAGGTCAAGGTCACAGTGACCTTATATGGAAATAGCATTCTGCACAATAACTTCAAAACCGTAATGCCTACACCTACACTCATAAAACTTCATAGGTACATTGCCCTAGGTGAGAGGAACCTTGTTGCTTGTGGGGTCAGTAGGTCAAAGGTCAAGGTCGCAATCACCTGATATGGAAACATGAATTCCGCATAATAACTTCAAAACCGTAAAACCTACACTCATAGTTCTTCATAGGTACATTGCCCTAGGTTTAGAGGAGAAGCCATATTGTTTTCGAGGCCAATCAAAGGTCATGGTAACGGTGACCTTATAGGGAAATATGCATTCCGCACAGTAACTTCAAAACTGTAATTACATTAGGTACATTGCCCTAGGTGAAAGGAGGAACCCTGTTTCTTGGGTCAGTAGGTCAAGGGTCACTGTCACCTTATATAGAAAAATGCATTCCTCATGATAACTTCAAAATTGAAACACCTACACTTTTAAAACATAATACATACATTGCCCATGATGAGTGGAGAAACCCTAATGCGTTTGGGATTTGTAGTTCAGAGGTCAAGGTCAACATCACTTTATATGGAAGTATGAATTCCAGATAACTTCAAAAACATAACACCTACACCCATGAAACTTCATAGGTTCATCGCCCTTGTTGAAAGAAGGAACTCAATATATTTTGGGCCCAGTAGGTCAAAGGTCAAGGTCACAGTCACCTTATATGATTGATTGAATTGGATTTTATAGTCGCACCAACAGCAAAGGTCATGTGGCGACTTTCCAGCTTCCACTGGTGGAGGAAGACCCCAGGTGCCCATCGGGGCAATTTTCGTGCACGGGCGGGCACCTGGGTAGGACCACCGACATTTCGCAAGCCAGCTGGATAGCTTCCTCACATAAAGATTCCTAGGCCCCTGAGGGATCAAACCTACAGCGGTGAGGGTGACCTTATATGAAAGTATGAATTCCAGATAACTTCAAAACCGTAACACCTACACTCATGAAATTTCATGGGTTCATCACCCTTGTTGGAAATAGTAACCCTAGTGCTTTTGTGTTCAAAGGTCAAGGTCACTGACCTTATATGGAAATATGAATTCCACATGATAACTTCAAAACCGTAATATCTACACTCAAGAAAATTCATGGGTTCATCGCCCCTGTTGAGAGCAGAAACTCAATTAATTTTGGGTCCAGTAGGTCAAAGGCCAAGGTCACAGTGACCTTATATTGAAATACGCATTCCACACAATAACTTCAATAACTTCAAAACCGTAACACATTGTAGTACATTGCCCTAGTCGAGAGGATTGTTTTTGGGGCCAGTAGGTCAAAGGTTAAGGTCACAGTGACCTTATATGGAAATAGACATTCAATCTGTTAACTTTGAAACCATAATACCCACACTTATGAAACTTCAAAGGTACATTGCCTTTGGTGAGGGGAGGAACCCTATTGATTATGGTTCAGTGGGATAAAGGTCAAGGTGGCCATTACCTTATATGGAAATAGGCATTCCTTGCAATAACTTCGAAACTATAACACCCATACTCAAGATATTTTATAGATATATTGACTTTGGTGAGAGGAGGAACCCTATTAATTTGGTCAAAGGTCAAGGTCACCGTGACATTATATGGAAATAGGCATTTTGTGGGAAAACTTCAAAGCCATAGCACCTACACTCTTGAAACTTCATTCAGGTACATTGGCCTTGGTAAGAGAAAATATTGTATTTCATTGGGGTTAGCAGGTCGATGGTCAAGGTTGCTATGACCTTATGTGGTAATATGCATTCTGTGCAGTAACATCAAAACCATAACACCCCCACTGATGAAACTTTGTATGTGCATTGACATTGGCAAGAGAAAGAACCTTATTGTCTTTGGGGTCAGTTACAAGGCCAAATGTCAAGGTCACCATGACCTTATATGGAAATACACATTCCTCCAATTAACTGTGAAACCACAACACTCGCACTTATGAAACTTCAAAGATACATTGCGTTTGGTCAGAGGAGGAAACCTGTTGCTTTTGGGGTCACTAGGTCAAAGGTCAAGGTCACCAGTACATATTCCAAGTGATAACTCCATGAGTATGATACCTACACTCATGAAACTTTGTAGATAAATTGCCCTTGGTGAGAGGAGGAACCCTATCACTTTTGGGCTTAGTAGGTCAATGTCACCATGTTTTCATATGGACATTGCAAATGACAATCACGGAAATTACACTTATTAAACTTCATAGATGCAATGTCCTTGGTCAGAGGAGGAAGCCTATTACTTTTGGGTTCATTAGATCATCAAGGTCATATTGAACTGACAATGTCTGAATCCTAAGACATATTCCTCACTGTAACTTGTAACTATTAGACCTACAATTTTGAAACTTTACAGAAATAGTACCCATGTTAAAACAACAACCTCTATTAATTTTAAGCTTAATAGGTCAGATGTCAAGGTCACTGTGACCTGATCATGACAAATTGCTTTTAACATAAAAACTTTAGGAAATGGGCATATAATGCCCCGTTAGGCGGCGCTCTTGTTCATCCGAACTTATTCAATCTTTACCAGATTGTTGATATCAATGAAAGCTTGGATAAGTTCGAAAACCAGTCAGATTGGGCCATATATACCGGAGTTATGGTACTTGATTTTCTGAAATATGCTATAATTTGGCCACATTAACACGATAGGGCCTTCATTTTTCATCCGATCTTTTTCAAACTTTACCAAATTGTTGATATCAATGAAAGCTCGGACGAGTTTGAAAACCAGTCAGTTTGGACCAGTAATACTAGAGTTATGGCCCTTGATTTAGTTAAAATTGCTATATTTTACCTCAACGCTATAGGGCCTTCATTTTTCATCCGATCTTTTTCAAACTTTACCAGATTGTTGATATCAATGAAAGCTCGGACGAGTTTGAAACCCAGCCAGATCGGACCATTTACACTAGAGTTATGGCCCTTGATTTTCTGAAATATGCTATCATCTGGTCTCGTTAACACGATAGGGCTTTCATTTTCATCCGATCTTTTTCAAACTTTACAATAAAAGCTCAGATGAGTTCGAAAACCAGCCAGATCGAACCATTTACAAATTGGAGTAATGGCCCTTGTGTTTCTGAAATATGCTATAATTTGACTGAAAGGCCAGCAGAGCTAATGGGACGGCGAGTTGTCCATCATCCGTCCGTCCGTTAAATTTTACTTCGTTAACACGATAGGGGCTTCATTTTTCATCCGATCTTTACCGATCTTTATCAGATTGTTAATATCAATGAAAGCTCAGGCAAGTTCCAAAACCTGCCAGATCTGACCAGTAACAGCAGCGTTATGTTCTTGATTTAGTTAAAAATGCTATATTTTGCCTTGTTAAGATGATAGGGTCTTCATTTTTCATCCAATCTTTACCAAACTTTACCAGATTGTTAATATCAATGAAAGCTTGGACAAGTTTGAAAACCAGCCAGATTGGACCATTTACACTCGAGTTATGACCCTTGATTTTCTGAAATATGCTATATTTTGGCATCATTAAGACGAAGGGCCTTCATTTGGTCGGATTTCAGTGAAACTTTGCAGGGATGATCAGTATCAGGCCTATCATCATCATGTTCTGGTTTACATATTTGTCCCTTTAAAGTCTTTTGATATACAAACTTTTTCTGGGCTAGCTCTCCTGAACACCTGGCCGGATTTCAATGAAATTGACAAGGATGATCAGTATCAAGCCTAGTTGTGCATATCATCGTCAAATTCCGGTTGAATGATTTTTGGCAGAGTTATGGCCCTTTAAATGTTTTAATACACAAACTTTGTCCACTGATTAGTCTCTTATGAACTCTTTGCCGGATTTCAACGAATCTTGACAGGTATGATTAGTACCAAGCCTAGTTGCGCATTTCATTGTCGTTTTCCAGTTGAATGAATTTGGCAGAGTTCTGACCCATTAAAGGTTTAAATACACTAACTTTGTACAGACTAGTTCTCCCGAACCTCTGGCTGGATTTCAGTACCAAGCCTAGTTGCATACGTCATTGCCATGTTCTGGTTGAATGGTTTTTGAAAGAGTTATGGCCCCTTATACATAAACATTTTCTTTAGCCAGTAGAGCATCCACAGGCCCTCTTGCAATTTTACAGAATTATGGCCCCTTATATATGAGCTTTATCTTTAGGAAGTAGAGCATCCACAGGGCCTCTTGGGCCTCTTGTTTATCCGATCTTTTTAAAACTTTACCTGATTGTTTATATTAATGAAAACTAGCCAGATCGGACTTTTAACACCAGAGTTGTGGCCCTTGATTTAGTTAAAAATGCTGTATTTTGCCTCATTAAGAGGATAGCGCCTTCGTTTTTCATCCGATCTTTACCACCCTTTACCAGATTGTTGATATTTATGAAAGATTGAACAGGTTTTAAAACCAACCAAATTGGATTACTTACACTGGAGTTATGGCCCTTGATTTATTTCAAAGATGCTATATTTCGCCTCGTGAAGACGATAGGACCTTCATTTGGGCAGATTTCAGTGAAACTTGCATGGATGATCAGTACCAAGCCTAGTTGTACATATCGTCACTGTGTTCGGGTTGAATGATTTAGCAGAGTTATGGCCCTTTAAATGTTTTAATACACAAACTTTGTCTGGACTAGTTCTCTCGAACCCCTGGCTGGATTTCAACGAAACTTTTCAGAGATGATTGGTACCAAGCCTGTGGGTAAAAGATCTTTGGTGGAGTTATCGCCTTTCTAAAGTTTTAATACACAATCTTTATCCGGACTAGTTCTCCTGAACCCCTGACCGGATTTCAATGAAGGAAGATCAGTATAAAGCCTAGTTGTGCATGCTGTAAATCTGGTATTATTCGCTAGGGTTTTGTTTTCGCTAATATTCGCGAATCCACTGTCTCGCAAATTCTACAAACGCGGATAATAAGCTCAAAAGAGTATCCGAAAACTCGACCATCTGAATTGAAGTAGATTTGAACTATTTTCACATGATCGGTATGTCTATATATGTGTTCAAGCAAGAAACATCTTATCCTTTAGAGTGATGAACCAATACTTACTTATTCATTTATATTGATTTGATTTAAAGTAGAAATTTGTAAAATACGTTTTAGATTTATTAATTTTAATAATCATATTGAATCAAGGCTATTGAATAAGCTTAATGTAAGACATCTATAATTTGCATTTATCCTTTACGCTATACGGAGTAATAAGAGAAAGTATGGGAACGTTTGTCTTACATATACAGTGATGTTTAATCTTTTCGATATAGGGCAAAATCACTTTGTTCACAAACCTACAAATCAAAAATGCTAATTTTATTTTCTGTTTACTGTTAGGTAGTGGTACTAGTAACTATATTTGTGAAACATACAAAAAATGGTCAATACAATTAATAAACCTTTACAATTATGTTCACGCATTGTATCCCTTAGTATAATACTGCAATTTGTATCACAATATGGATATCTGGGTAGTGCATTTGTAATTGATGGAAAATGAAGTTTATACATTAATAATTGGTTAACAAGTGCAAACAAATTTATTTCCGAGTTCACTCATGTAATTCAATAGAAGCGCGAATACAGTAATATACACACTTACAATATGTTTAACAAACGGCTTTCAGTCAAACTCTAACACAACGTATTTATTTATGTACATAACAATGACACAATGAAAAATGACCAGGATAATGACCAGGATAATTTATGCGCCTCCGAGCTATAAACAGGACTCTGATGGCGGAAGTAGTCTGAATTAACGGAATAATGGTAAAGTGCAAGTATCAGGGAAAACCGAAGAAATAAACAAAAATCGATGATAAATGGCAAAGAAACATATTATTAGTAAGAAACTGAATATGTACATTATGCTTGGATGCGAATTCATAACCACGCAAATAAATCAGAGACCCAGTGATTCGCAAACTTAAAGTCACACGGAAATAATGTGATTTACAGTATCATTGCCGTGTTCTGGTTGAGTGATTGTTGGCAGAGTTATGGCTCTTTAAAGATTTTAATACACAAACTTTGTCTAGACTAGTCTCTTCTGAATTCCTGGCCGGATTTCAACGAATCTTGGCGGGAATGTTGGGCATTTCTTCGCTGTGTTCAAGTTGAGTGAATTTTGGCAGAGTTATGGCCCTTTAAAGGTTTTAATATACTAACTTTATACAAACTTGTTCTCCTGAACCTCTGGCCAGATTTCAGCGATGGCAGGGATGATCAGTTCCAAGCCTTGTTGCGCATGTCATCGCCATGTTCCTGTTCAATGATTTTTAACCCCTTATACACAAACTTTATCTTTAAGCAATAGAGCATCCACAGTTCCTCTTGGGTCTCTTGTTTGGTCAATAGTATAAAATCTGTTGTAAGAAGTTCAAGACATATTTGAGAAAAATCATAAGTCTGCTGTTGATGTTTACCTTTACCCAAACTATCTTTACCCAAACTGTATGTAGCGGGGGTATATTGCTCACCCCAGAAGGGTGACATCTCTAGTTTTGTTTTGTTTTGTCCTTAAATTAGTATTCTCTGCGTTATTAAAGGTGATAACTGGTCTACCCACCCACCCGCCACCACCACCTCCGTTACCACCACTTGTCTTCCACCGTATGAATTACATGAACTTGTGAATGAACAGGCACCCAGTCGGCGAGACAACCTCTAGCGGGGGCCTTGTTGAAAAAGTCTTTGAATAGTATAGTCTGTTGCCTTCAAACGGTTCTTGTTTAAGCAACAACCAGCTTGCCATCCTATTTCTAAATATAAATAAATGATTTTATCTTAAAAATGTGTTTGCTTCCGTTTTGCTAGTTAAAATACACGGCGAGCGGTCATATTCTATAAATGTAAAGAGAGCAAGCGTCTTTCAGATGCTAGATTTGTTCTGACCTTGCGCATAGAACAATGCATGTATAAATAATAATTACTTAGGAATGGACAAATTTAGCAAGTTCTGTTCAGAAGTGCATTCCCAATTGAAATATTATAGACTTTGGTGCCCATTGAAATCATGCTGAGTTGTCCGAATCCAAATTTCCGAGCGTCAACAATCTGTATTCCGTCTCCATAGTACTCGACATTGTAATTGTACTTTATCGTCAAATTGAAATCAGTATTGTGCGAACATTTTGTGCTCAATCTTATTTATGTTCACATTTACAAATGAAATAGTATGTTATGGCTTTTTACAATATCTGTTTATTGTTTATAACCAGGGCAAATCGGAGTTCATTGGTCGAGCTTTATGCAAACCTGTGGTGAAGTTGAGCACAGAGAAATATGAAGGTCCCAAGTTTCCGCCAACCTTGGAATGGTGGGATGTCAACCGTGGCCCGAATAAGGCGGGAGAATTGTTGGCCGCGTTTGAACTTTTACAGGTATATTATATTATAAATAACACTTCCCATTTTAAATCATGTTTATGAGTTATTTTTAGTATATTCAATTGAAATAATTATAAAAAGATAAAACGGACACACAGCAGTTAGTCGTGCTTCGCGGGTTAAGGGTTAATAAGTATTTGAAAGTTCATAGAATAATGAGAAAAAAAGGAAGACTCCAAATTGTGTTATCTTTTATTTAAATATGCAAGGAGCTTCAAAGACAACATAAAACTGGATTGATAAATGGAGGTGCTAGGTTTCGGATTACACAAACACGCACACCATTTTAATGCTTGATAAATGCTTCAAGATTGCCGTGTGTCCGTTTAAACCATTGTTGTAACTTGTGTACTATGTTCAGCTTGTGAAAAGAAACCATTACGTGTTCCCGCCCTAATTCCATTAAGCGATGGGAAAGCTTACATTAGCAGGATTTTATAACGGATATTTTGACAATAAAACACATTTAAAAACATGTTTTCCTGAAATAAATATGATAATCTATTAAATGTTTTAATTTTACAATATGCAAACTTTTAAGCAGAAATTAAGTTTTTATTTCATACCCCAGGCAACCCTGTTTTTGCTTCTTGGAAAAGGGGTTGAATGGGGTATGAAAGTTAATACTCGGACCATTGTAATGATTTTGCAAGGTTGCATTAAATTTATAAAGCTTAAGTTTTCGAAAATGTACTAACAAATGAAGTATCTAATTTGCGCACTTACTTACTAGGTAGTCATGGAGAAGGTCCAAATTAACATTGTCCAATTTGTAAACTATGGTGGATGATTTCTGCCAGTTTTATTCTTTCCGGAAAAGAATGAAAACGGGGGTAAAAACATAATTACAATTGTGTGGTTTCTGGATAAAAGAACAAGAAGTTTGAAACATAATAGTGTGGTTTTGGGGTAAAAAAAGCAAAAAGTCAAAACATTCACCAATTTTGAGCTTACATTAAGCGACTGGAGGCAATTTGGATCGAAGAGTGATTGGAGTCCGTCCAAATGAAATACAAAATGAAATACAAAATGAAAACCATCATACTGCATATAGTTTGAAACATAATTATAATTCCATGGTTTGGGATGAAAGAACAAAAAATCTATAAATATAATTGTGTGGTTTCGGGTTGGAAAAAAAAAGGAAAGTCAAAACGTGTGGTTTCGGGTTTAAAAAAAAAAGAAAGAAGAAAAGTTGAAACATTCACAGATGATGAGCTTAACGTCAATCCCAGTACAATGAAACCCATCATAGCCTGCTTCAGCGTAATATGAAATATGCAATATTGTTCGGGGTGCTTGTTTCGGCCAAAGGTTTTTATTCAGTAGCATGAGCAATTTAAATAATATGTACATCAATTATATATCATTAGGACTGGTATTTTTAGTGGTAAATAAAAACACCTTACCGGTAGTTTTGAAAATCGGTTGAGAAATAAATATTTTACAGCCCAAATGAGTTTTTGATGGTGCTTTTCCCATGTAAATTCCTTGTGGATGGGACAGCAGAAAATCAAGAAATTTCATCTAACTTCAGTTAGCCATCATAGTTTGCAATAAAACTTTCAGGTTGTCTTAATTTACAAATGTCCAACAATTTAAAACCATTTCCAGATAAAAATTCTGAAAATAAGTATTTTTCAAATTGTTCATGCAGCAGAATTTTGCATTGAAAATGCCCCATCGAAAACAACTTTCGCGCATTGAAATTTTTATTTCTCAACCAATTTTGAAAAGTAACGTATTTTTATTTACCACCAAAAATGTCTGTTTCACTGATATACAATTTATTTCGGTACGAATTGTATTTTGTCTGAAAAGTCAATTTTTTTTTTGGCTGAAACAGGTGCCTTAGCATTAAATTGACATCTGTACGCATAATTAACATATCACCAGTACTTAGATATCTCTGCCCTGTTGATGATGTCAGAGTATATTGATGCTAGGTTATATCATAATACAGTTGCACGTGCTTTATAATACAGTTACAAGTGCTTTTGTTTGTATCTTATTGGTCTGATTGGTTGAAATGGATAAATGACTGACAACTGGCTTCATACTATTTGAATACAAGTGTAGTTCAGTCACAAAACAAGAATTTAGTTGTGTGTTAAAGAATCATAATCATATAAACATATATATATATTAGTAGTAATGATTTATACAACATAAACTACCTTAATATCGAGTTTTCTGGACCAAATAGTTTCATTAACAATAACTTAAGTGGTTAAATCATGGGGCTTTGTCTTGTACATATGAAACTAAAACACATTTTGTATTTCTGTTGACACCCATAAATCTTCCAGATCGTCTCCAGTACCATTTATTTGCCACTGCCAAGTCAATGATATAATGGACAATATATAATGGACAATACATAATGGACAATACATAAAGGACAATATATATTGAAAGGAAAATGAAACGCGACATGGGAATTTCCGTTATATATTGCATGTACAAATATCCTGCTGTAAATCGAATGGTACATGGCTACGTAAGATCTTTCCATTTGCAAAAAAGACTAACACAACACGTAACACAGCAAAAAGTATTCCTGCAAGAGTACACGTTTGGCGCATAGGATGCAAAATTTTGCAAATTCTTTACGTTAAATACAGTACTAAACTGGCTCAATTTTTCAAAGAGGAACTTCAACATTTATGAATTTCTTGTTACAATGTGTACTGTGATTAAATTGTCTACAACATCACAGCTGTGTCCTTTCTCTAACTCCAACTTTTTTTTCCACAAAACATCTTGGGATTTCCTTGGAATATATATGGAAGTAAGTGTGCAGTATATACAATATATAGCGGAAATTCCCGTTTCTTTTTCCTTTCAGTATACAATAGACAATATCTCAAGTTACATCATGTGCATTAAAGCTGCTTTTAAATGTCTTATAGGACCAGAATATGTGACTATATATATAGTCACACTGAATGACACCAGAAGTGCATATATATGTCTACTCAAGGACCTAATAACAAACAGTTTGGAATCAATGAAGAAGCCAAAATATCGATCACGTGGCACCTTAACTTTTCCTTCTAATTCCTCTCTCAAAAATTCATTAATGAATAGCTAAATGGGATTATCCTAATTCATCTTTGTTTTCAAAATAAGATATTGTATAAAAAACTGTTTAAAGTTAAAAATATCATCATTTTTTGGCAATTCCCTTGAAAACTAAGCAGTTGACATAGTGAAACTTTCCGTCGAACTCCCTTTTTGCTTAAAATGGCAAAGTAATAAAAATAATATCATAAGAAATAGAAATAAATTGTTGATGGTTTTGACATTAAAGAAACCTATACCGGTATGCATAAAATTCTTCATGATATGCCTGCTTAAAGTTGGAAAATATTTTGTGAAATTCCAGCATTGTGTCACCTGAAACTTAGATATATCTATTTGTTATTAGGTCTGTGGTCTACTGCACTTATGGAGTTACAGACATGTGACAATATTGGCTTATTCTGAGTTTTAGTCAATGCTGTAGAACATAGTGCTTTCAAGCTTGGTGTTCTGCTGCTGTGCTATAGGTCTACACTATTGTCATTGTGAATGGGGAGGGAAGATTTGAAAAAACGGAATGGTTGGAAATGAGAGAGGGTTGAAAATGCAATGAGATTTATGAGAGGAAATACTGGGAGAGAGAAATGGGGATAAATGAGGGCAAATGTGGGATCAGTGATTAGAAGAAAATTAGTGGAAAAATGTAGATTTTATACATGGTACTTAGTTTGAGCTTGCAAACTGTTCTTTTTTATTAAAATGTCTTAAGTTTTTTTGTATATGATTATAACTTACTGAAAATTTAGATTTTTATAGAAGTTCTAATTTTTGAACAGTCAAAATACCTTTGCTTTGGTACAGTAAGAACGTTTCACAATACAATCTTTATACAATGACGTATATAATCACTTGAAAAAAGAGGTCTTCTTGAACAAGGGGATGAATTCTTGTTTTATCTGATGGAAAAATCTGTAAAAATATAAAAACCATCTCCTCTGAAAGAACATTTTCTTTCACGGAAAGATGCGAGACATTCTGAATAAGCTAACTTAGTGTTGTCATACTGTATTTGTGATACTGTATCACCATGGTAACCACTATTTAACGCTGTTGCTATTGTTGTCATAGTTTCCGTTTGATGAAGATGATCTTCAGCTGGCTTGCCGTACTCCACCGTACGCCAAGAAATTTAAGCGGGTATTTGTCACCATAATTATCTACCTTTGTTCTTGAATGTGATTGGTCCACAGCACAACTGTCATAAAGTCCACGAAGATCTGTATTTTTTCAAAAATCATAGGAGTATGAACCAAACATTTAGTTTACAATCTAGAAAAACTGTAACTTGTGAATTTGCAAAACAACTACCGTATGTTTCTTTTCTTTCATTTTTAAATAAGATCTCATCTGTAAGAAAATACACTAAAACGATGTGTTATAGATTAAATAAAAATCTAGAGTTGATTAATTCTGTGTTTTAGAGTTTGCTTAAGTTCACACTTTCTGCAAAGAAGAACTTTCAAGAAAGAATACAAGAATTATCAGTGAAATAATGGGCATAACAGTTTACTATCTCTGTGCTTTCATTATTATCTGTTTGATCCGAGACACCTTTGACAGTTGTGATATGAGCATCAATCCATCGGTTTAAGATTGCTATTTATAAGCACACCTTGTTTGTTAAAGTCCTCTCAGTCGTAGATTTTTACATACTAATTGTAGTATGAAACTGTCCTGAGTATGTTGTGTATGCCTTTAAACTCTATCCTAAATTCTGGACAGTAATTATTTAAATATTTGACCTTTCGGATAATTATGTAGTCAGAAGATATGAACAGCATAATTGAGACAGCATTAAGCATGTTAGCGTGACCGAAGTACACATGCAAACACTAAAAACAAATTGCTAAAATGTACTTATGGGTCATGTATAGTTTGCGTTTTAGCAGCAGTTCCCGATTTTGCTTTGGCAATATTGGTAGTTAGACTTACCACAGTATAGAACTACATGCCAGGTAGCCATTTTATTTATTTTTTCACAGGCTTTTTTTGTTAGAAGTGAATTTTAAATTTCCTCGCATTTCAGCTTATTTTTACATGGCAATTGACTCTAATGCAACATTTTCGTCGAAATTTTCCATTTGATCCATCTTATTATAAGCCGGCATAAATTATTATTTGCATTTTTCTTGTTAACCATTCTTTACCCAATGTATTCTCTTTGGCTCAGTCTCCGGATTCTTTTGACTTGGTAACTAATCTTTTAACCTCTTTATCACTCCCATACAAATAATAATAAAGCACCTATTTCTTTGCTCACCTGAGCCAAAGGCTCAAGGTGATCTATTATGACTGCTTTTTGTTCGTCTATCCGTCGTCTGTTAACTTTTGCTTATGACTCCCATAAAAATAATAATAAAGCACCTATTTCTTCGCTCACCTGAGCCAAAGGCTCAAGGTGATCTATTGTGACTGCTTTTTGTTCGTCTATCCGTCGTCTGTTAACTTTTGGTTAACTGACTTCTCCATATTAGCTATTTTTAACCAAACGTCACATGGATGATCCTTAAAATAATGGCTTTCAAATTTATACAAATTAGGTCAACATCATAAATGTCTGCTATAACAGACTCCACAGTTTCCTTTATTAATGTTCACCAACCCTACACTAGATATATAATTTTATAAATGAAGTCCCCGGTGTGAAAAATTGCAGCATCCTGGGGTTCTTAAATTTGTTTATAGAGATTTTACATAGATTTATTTAGGGAAAGACTTCAAAAATCTTCTCTGAAAGCACAAGGCATAGACATCTCATATACAACAGTAGTAATAGACCTGTACAACTAACTACGGTAACGATTACGGTAAGGATTACGATAAGGAATACCGACTAAAATAGAGGGGTTTTCTCAACATGCAATACGCCATGAATGCTCGACCAAGCGTTTGCGCATCACTATATATAGGCCAATGAAATTTATTATTGATACTACATGAACTTGTAGGGAAAAGTTGGTGGTCTGCCACTACTACAAAAAATCGACCGTCATATATAGCCTAAAATGTGCTGAAAATAACGTACACCACAATTCAACCACATAGCCAAACATAATTATTTTAGAATTTATTAAACTGGTAGGCACACATGATATGATGAGATGGTCTGCAGAGCAATATATCACAATCGACCAGTTATTCGCCATGCTTCCTTTTCTAAGCCTCTTCTAATAAAGTTGATATTCGTTTAATACCATCTTTGCAAACTGGTTTAATTAACTTAATATTTTTTTGCATTTCCTTGATACTTTCCTTTGAAACAATATAGCGCTTAATCTCGAATATACTTCATTTTTCAAGTTGGTGGGACTATTTACACTCGGCTGCGCACGCATAGAAAGTGGTTATTCCGTTTCAAGGAGGTGAACGAACTGTACGCACTGTATGCAGGCACTGCGCTTGCATCCGGTGCGTCTTAACAGAAAATGGATATACCACTGCATGAAAAGACATTGACAGTAGTTATTTCTCTTTTTATTTTTGCTATCATTAGAATTGTTGCTGATACTATTATAGCGACGGGAAAATAATGTAAATACAACAATTAATTCTCCTTTTCCCCCGGTGTTTATTCGGTTTTGCCGGTATTAAATGGAAAAATCCACGAAGCGTATTTTTTTCGGCGTTTATGAGTTTTAAACGCCGGTAATCAATGGCAAATTTACCATAAAGCAATAACGCGATTGGTGGATTACGACATTTACTACCGACGTTTAAAACCGCATAAATGCCAAAAAAAATTATAAACAATTCTTTAATAAAGTAGCAATCATGTATTACGTACATTGTAAAAGAAAAAAACTAACCTTCAATAGTGGCGGCCTCATCCATTTCGATGTTAGGGTTAACTGATAAATTTGATTGTTCTAGAGTGCATTCAAGGCGATAAGCGCACGCGCTGCACGATCTTTCAGTTTTTCAAAACCCCACAGGGGTTTGTATTAAAAGTCAGATATTGAAATAAAAGGTAGTAAAATTTGAGTTTTCAGTACTACCATAGGTTTAAATACATTTATTGTTGCAAAATAATCAACAGTTAGGAATATGTAAAGCAATTCATTTGCACTATTCAAATGTGTAAAAAGTGTTAAAAAACCTAACAGAATGCCGTGAATTAAAAAATGAGCAAAATTGCCATTTGATACTTTAAATGTATCCTGGTGCGTAACCTAGGATAGCACAAATTGAATATTCTTGTAAATAATGGGTAGCTTTAGTTTCACTCATTATATTTAGATCATCTAAAATAGGAAATATTAATATTTTTCCACACCACAAAAAACACATTAAGAATTGACACTTTCTCACTTGACAATTCGAGCTCCCAGTGGGATTCGAACCCGAGTGAGAGGGAGATAGTTTCAGACGCAGCGTCTTCACTATCCCGGCTACGGCAGCAATTTTAGTTTAAGACATAGGGGATAAAAGTGTATTTATCATGTACTAAGGCGGATTCAGGGATAAGGCGGACCCAGCACCCCGACCCTCTAAAATCCCACAAGTATAACATATGCATGCCGGATTACCTGGGGTGCGCGCCATTTCTACTGTTAGTCATCATTGAATTTAACAGAACTCACTTAACGTCATGTAGAAAAGCATTTTATTTCGAAGGATCCTCCGCTGCCCCCGCCTCCACCCCTCCCACACACAAATACTCATACCAAAATATTGGATCTGCATCTGATGTGTACCCTCCTCTCAAAACGCTTTTAGTGATCACTTATTCAGGCAAGCCCCTTTAAAACTCCAGCCGAGTCTGGGTGGTTGTATCGAAGACTGTATTGAGATAAAATAGTCTGAAAGGTCGATGCATATGACGTATATATTGACAGAAATATAAATCGACAGAAATATAAATAATATGTATTTTTTAATTTGATTTCGTATGGGCTTTTTTCTACACAAACCCCTCTGAGCCTACTAAAACCTAGGTTGTTATACAACTTTGAGATCAGCCCCCAACATTTGCTCGTGCTTAGAATTTAGTCTGAAGTCATAGTCGTTATCGTAGTTAGTTGTACAGGTCTAATAAGCTTATAGCCCTGTTGTCAAATTTGGACCATGGTTAACCCTTAACCCGCTAAGCATGACTATAATAGCCTTTGCGTCCATTGTAAACCCCAGGCTGATGAGGGTTTACAATGTCTGGCTGCTGATCAGTCATTTTCCCCAAAACACTCGTTTGTCACATGAATGGAATGGTCTTAATTCAAAGAAAGACCAGTCCATTATATGTAGCGGGTTAAGGGTTAAAAATATTTACATAGAATTAAATAGGAAACTTCTACTTTAAAACTACAAGAGCTAGTGGTCTAATACTTTGCATGTAGCATAAGTTTATGGTCCTCTTACAAGAGTGTTCAGATGGTGACTAAATTTAGTCCTGACCCAGATGTCGGAGTACATATAATTGCATATGATAGTTGCTTTGAGATCTATGTCATAATTATGAAAGTATAGGTTGAGAATTATTTTGGCAATACCAATGTCAATTTTCAGAGTCATGTACCCATTTTGACACATCGTTTCCTAAATTTTGGTTCATATTCATTCAAAATTAAACTTGACATGGAAATCATATAATGTCAGTGGTTAAGTACGTGAGGACAAATAAAAAACATACTGTGTCAGCTTTGACCCAACTGACTCCTTAACAAACTCTGACTTCCTAACTACCATCCCCATTTTCCACTTCTTTTTGTAACATTTTTAAACTCAGTAGATATCTGACCTGCTTCTGATGATGACATTCTGTGTATATTGACTTGTTGTGACCTAACACCATTAAAATGTAATCCCTGGAATAAAAGTGTCTTGTCTTTGTATATAAATATATTAGGGAAAACTGTAGACAATTCCTTTTCTCAAGAACCATAGGACATATCTTGACATATTGTTCAGAAATATCAGAATACCCTGTACTATGCTCAGGTGAGCACTTCAGGCTCATTCGGGCCTCTTGTTTCAGGCTCATTCGGGCCTCTTGTTTGATTCCCAGTTTTACCTTCCTCAGTAATTATTTACATATTCTAGATGTCCATTAGACAGTTGACAGTAAATAAGTAGGTACAGATTACACTGTCCACATAACCTTTAGACAGTGGTACAGATTAAACCGGCCACTTTAGATTATATTTGTGTTAGACAGTCTACTTGAACTGACTAGGTACAGATTCCTAATTTGCTTTAGACAGTCCACTCTAAATTATATTTGCTTAAGACAATCGACTCTAGATTATATTTGCTTTAGTCAGTCCACTCCAGATAAGATTATATTAGCTTTAGACAGTGCTCTCTAGGTTACATTTGCTACGCACAGTCCACTCTAGATTAGCTTTAGAAAGTGCACTCTAGATTATATTTATTTAGACAGTCCACTGTAGATTATATTAGTTTTAGACAGTCCACTCTAGATTATATTTGCTTTAGTCAGTCCACTTGAGATGACAAGATCCACAGATTCTAGATTTGCTTCAGACTTCAGACTCAAAAATTACTCATTTTTAGCTAGACTGATCAGAGATCAGCAGAGCTTATGCCGTGGTGTGGCGTCCGTCCGTCTGTCTGTCTGTCTGTCTGTCTGTCTGTCCGTAAACTTTTATTTGTAGCGACTAATCCTCTGAAACTACAGGATAGATATTTATGAAACTTTACAGAAATGTTGCCCATGAAGTCCAGTTGGTCCTAGCAAAAATTCATGTTGATGTGAAATCCAAGATGGCCCCCAAAGCTAAAAATAGATTTTTAAAATACAAGTTTGTAGCGACTACTTCTTGAAAACTATAAGTGATATTGATATGGGACTTTTTCTAAAATGATCAGCATGACATGATGTTGGTCCTTGTCGAAAATCGTTTTGATTCGACGTTTAACATGGCGGCCAGCGGCCATCTTTGTTTACATGGAGTTATATAGTAAAAACTTGTAGCGACTACTCCTCTGAAACTACCTGGCGGATTTTCATGAAACTTTACAGGAATATTGCTCTTGATGTCTAATTGATCCTTGAAAAAATTCAGTTGGCCAGAAATTCAAGATGGCCACCACAGCTAAAAATAGATTTTTAGCTCTACTGGCCAAGGGCCAGCAGAGCTTATGGGATGGTGTGTTGTCCGTCTTCCGTCGTCTGTCGTCCGTCGTCCGTCCGTCGTCCGTCCGTCGTCCGTCGTCCGTCCGTTAACTTTTGCTTGTGTACACTCTAGAGGCCACATTTCTGATGCAATCATCATGAAACTTTGTCAGAATGTTTGTCTCAATGAAATCTCGGTCAAGTTCGAAAATGGGTCATGTGGGGTCAAAAACTAGGTCACTAGGTCAAATATTGGAAAAACCTTGTGTACACTCTAAAGGCCATATTTTTGACCCGAGCTTGATGCAACTTTGTCAGAATGTTTGTCTTAATTATATCTTGGTCAAGTTTGAAAATGGGTCACATGGGGTTAAAAACTAGGTCACTAGGTCAAATATTGGAAAAACCTTGTGTACACTCTTTGTCAAAATGTTTGTCTTTATTATATCTTGGTCAAGTTCAAAAATGGGTCACATGGTGTTAAAAACTAGGTCACTAGGTCAAACTTTGGGAAAACCGTGTGTACACTCTAGAGGCCATATTTTTGACCCGATCTTGATGCAATTTTGTCAGAATATTTGTCTCAATTATAGCTTGCTAAAGTTCGAAAATGGGTCACACAGGGTCACACAGGGTCAAAAACTAGGTCACTAGTACACTCTAGAGGCCATATTTCTGACCCGATCTTGATGAAACTTTGTCGAAATGTTGTCTTAATTATATTTTGGTCAAGTTCGAAAATGGGTCCCATGGGGTTAAAAACTAGGTCACTAGATCAAATACTTGAAAAACCTTGTGTACACTCTAGACACCATGTAGTACGACTCGATTCATCAATGGTATAACAGCCAGTAGAGCGTTCACAGGCCCTCTTGGGCCTCTTGTTAAAAAATAAGTTTGTAGCGACTACTTCTTGAAAACTATAAGTGATATTGATATGGGACTTTTTCTAAAATGATCAGCATGATGTGATGTTGATCCTTGTCGAACACTATTTTGATTCAACGTTAAACATGGCTGCCAGTGGCCATCTTTGTTTACATAGAGTTATATAGTAAAAACTTGTAGCGACTACTCCTCTGAAACTACTTGACGGATGTTCATGAAACTTCACAGGAATGTTGCTCTTGATGTCTAGTTGATCCTAGAAAAATTTCAGGCTGACCGGAAATTCAAAAAGGCCACCACGGATAAAAATAGATGTAAAATAAATAAATTTGTAGCGACTACTACTTGAAAACTATAAGTGATATTGATCAGTATGACATGATGTTGATCCTTGTCAAAAATTATTTGACATTAAACATGGCCGCCAGTGGCCATCTTTGTTTACATAGAGTTATATAATGAAAACTTGTAGCGACTACTCCTATGAAACTACTTGATGGATTTTCATGAAACTTCACAGGAATGTTGACCTAGCTATCAAAAATCTATCAGTAGAGCTTCAAGGTCATTGACCTCTTGTTTTCTTTACGAAAACTTAGTCAAGCCAGATTCTCAAGGTCCTTATAACCTTGTTATTTCTCAAGGTCCTTATAACCTTGTTATACTGACAAAGCACTGACAGGTGACAAACGTGTTCTGCAGAACACCCAGAATAGTAATATCTAATTAACCAGACCAAGGTTGTAATATAAGCTGTCATGTATAACTTTTAGTTTGGCCATACTCGGTATTCAACAATAAGGTATTCAACAATAAGGTATTCAACAATAAGGCACAGTCGGTATAACAAGTTTGGCTATAGAGCCACACATGACTACTACTACAAAACCAAGCGACCTATTATTTACTCTCATTACAAAACTTATTTTAACACTGTGTGCAACTGAACACCACATTTATATATATATATATTTATCACATAACTTACGGTGTGGGAGTGGAATAATACCATTCTATATTTTCGATATACCACTAGTTATATAAGTATGCAAATAAGCCTAGTATGAGCTGTCAAAAAAATCGATAATGACCATGATCCAATTCCCACAGTTTATGTCGGTTTCGCGTGTTAAAGCGACAGGCAAAATGCAATAAAAGTCGATATGCGAGTTATGTGATAAATAGAATCTAACATTCGTTCTCATCCATTATTGAATTTATTAAACTCATTAGCAAAAATGATATAATGCTCGGCAAGAGCCTCGCATTATATCATTTTGCCAACTCATTTAATAAATTCAATAATGAATGAGTACTTACTCATGTAAGATCCTCCCTCTCTCTCTCTATATATATATATATATATATATATATAAAAATATAATTTTTTTGTCTGCCAACGCTTTTGTTGTCATTTTCTTTTCTTAAGCGCAGTCTTAAAAACCATTGTTTTTGTGCCATTTGTTTAGTGTTTGATTTTAAATAGTAAATAGTATATAATTTAATTGAACGTTATGTCAATAATCTTTTCTGAACAATACTTTGTATTTCTGCAAACCTCTATTGGCTTTTCTCCTTCATTTCTGTAACAGACTGTAATAGTAATATTATCAATGTAGTTACTCAAAAAATCTTAGGTGCCTAAATTATGCTTTTCATCTTTCTTTTTCTTTAAGAAAAGCTCATAATATGTGGTAAGTTTCTTATTAAACTTTTATTTATTTCTGTAAATAAATGATGAAGATGTGCTTTTTCACACTATTTTACAATTACGTGTTTTATGTGTTCTAGCTTGCACCCTTTGGTGACATGGGTGGACAAGATTTACCTCCCATGGAGCTACCCATCGCAGAGAGGCTTGATAGAGGACCAATCCTGCCCGTCCCCAAGGGCATCAGACCAATTCTTAGTCAACACAGGATTGAGGTCAGTAAATGCATGCTATGCTAAGACATTACAGAAAAACTTTATCAGACTAAGGTAAAATCTTATTGCAAGCTGAAGATCGAGCATTGCCTAGTGGTAGAGCATCCGCCTAAAATACAGAAGATTGTGAGTTCAATCCCTGGCCGGGTCATAACAAAGGTTTCATAAAAATGGTACTTGAAGCTCCTTGATTGACGTTCCGCCTATAAAGGTAGGTATATGACTGGCCCGGTGTCAGTATAATCTGTCTGGGTGGGGTATCGTGTCATACGTCTATGGCGTGGTATGCCAGTGTGGCAACTATAAAGTTGAGAATTCACTGCTGCAAGTAGTCACTGTAGTGATATGACTGAAAGACAGTTACAAGTGACGTTAAACCCCGTACATATCATAACATGCTAAAAAGTTAGATTACATAAAGGTAGGTAGGAAAAACTGGAGCGACAATTATTGTTTTACTACCCGCATCGCAGTAGTGGAGGGGATACAGTATTAAATTTATCTCTCCGTAACTATGCCAGGACTTGATTAAGATTTCTTATAAGGTCAGTTAATCGTTCGCAATGACCCTCGTACACATGTGCATAAATACTACAGATTTCAAAGCAGGTAACCATGGCCGACGTTACCTATATTTTTACTCTCGGAGATTCTAGATAAGGTTTATAATAAGTTCCGTTTTCAAGTCGGATAGTTGTACACTTGTCAAACATGAAGTAGAGATGAGCACATTGTCCCGTGGATGATTTTTCTTAGAGTTACTGCCCTTTACACAGAGTTACTGCCCTTTTGTACGTGTAACAGCTTTGCCTGCTCAACTACTCCTTTGGTTTTCATATTTTTGTGAACATTTCAGGAAAGTATAAATATGAAGTGGATATATATATATATATTGATGTAGACACGAGTCTTCTTTTTAGCTCGACTGATCAGAGATCAGCAGAGCTTATGCCGTGGTGCGGCGTCCGTCGTCCGTCTGTCCGTAAACTTTTATTTGTAGCGACTACTCCTCTGAAACTACTAGATGGATATTCATGAAACTTTACAGAAATGTTGCCCATGAAGTCTAGTTGATCCTAGCAAAAATTCATGTTGATGTGAAATCCAAGATGGCCGCCAAAGCTAAAAATATATTTTTAAAATACAAGTTTGTAGCGACTACTTCTTGAAAACTCTAAGTGATATTGATATGGGACTTTTTCTAAAATGATCAGCATGACTTGATGTTGGCCCTTGTTGAAAATCGTTTTGATTCGGCGTTAAACATGGCTGCCAGCGGCCATCTTTGTTTACATTGAGTTATATAATGAAAACTTGTAGCGACTACTCCTCTGAAACTACTTGACGGATTTTCATGAAACTTCACAGGAATGTTGCTCTTGATGTCTAATTGATCCCAGCAAAATTTCAGGTCGGCCGGAAATTCAAGATATGCCGCCAGGGCTAAAAATAAATTTTCAAAAAACAAGTTTGTAGCGACTACTTCCTGAAATCAAAATCAATCAGTAGAGCTTCAAGGTCATTGACCTCTTCTTTTTATATAAAACATTGTACCGGGGTTCATAAAAAGCATGGGGTTTATAAAATACCCCACAGTTGTCACATCATTTTTCTAACGCCTTACCCCCCATTAAACCTAATAAAAATCAATGTCATAATACAACATTTATATAAATGATACAGACCCCACATTTTTTGGGGTATTTTATATTTTTCACAGCATATACGTACAATACATAGAATTGACTTCCAGGGGTAGTCTACCCTTGAAGAAAATATATATAACAGTAATTTTTATATATGTACAAATATATATATTGCGGAGCAGTCTTCACAACAAGATCCCAAGGTTCATACAGCTTTAAAAAGTCCTTACATTTCAGAAGTAGCCTGTAAAAGTCCTTAAATTCACTCCAGCCTTAAAAAGTCCTTACATTCTGACAAAATATCATTAAAGGTCCTTGAATTTCTTAATCCGTCGATTAATTATACAAGAGGAATAAAGTCTATAGTAGTTTAAAATAAATCGTCAAAAAAAAAGAAAGTTTCGCCGATATTTTAATCAATGCCGGTAATAAAATAAGTTAACCGGGCCTTAAAAATGGGTTATAAGGGCCTTAAAAGTCCCTAAAAGGGCCTTAAATTCCATAATGATAATTCTGTATGAACCATCCTATAAAGAGTACCTCGCATCGGACAAAAAGTCTGTATATATATATGGCACATATTTTTACAGTGTTCCATTGATATGACTCTTTAGTTCTTTTGCCCTTGTTTTTACTTATAATGTAAGGTGACTTTATCTAGTTGGAATGGGGCACATGTTATTGTATTCAGAATTATAGAACTGTAAAATTTGCTGTTATAATCTAATATTCAGATGAAACAGATGTATAACAATTTATGCGAATATATTGTAAATTATAGCATGGTCGTGTTTACTGACGGTTTAATGGCTTTTAATTCTCCAAATGTAAATGGAGGATGAGCCTGGCACATGCATTCCTGTTAGGCACCATATAACCTTTCATGTGTTGGTGCGCCTTAAAACCCAATTCATTTCAATTAATTCTCCAAACAGGTACTGTTCTGGGGTGTGCGTGATCTAAAGCGTGTACAGTTGACAACAGTAGACAAGCCTCGTATTGACATAGAGTGTGCGGGACATGTGTTGCAGTCTGCATGTATACTAAATTGCAAGAAAAACCCGAACTTCAGTGTACCTGTGAAATATTTTGATGTGGTAAGATTTTATATTTTTTATCATTTAACCAATTTTCTGTTTCTCTTTTTTAAATTTAATGTGAAAAAGCAATGGATAATGGATATAATAGCAGTTATTTCAAGTGGACTGATTGTCTATAATTATACTGATTATCTATAATTATACTGATTATCTATAATTATACGTCTATAATTATACTGATTGTCTATAATTACATTGTCTATAATTACATTGATTGTCTATAATTACATTGTCTATAATTACATTGATTGTCTATAATTACATTGTCTATAATTACATTGATTGTCTATAATTACATTGTCTATAATTACATTGATTGTCTATAATTATGGTACATTGTCTATAATTACATTGATTGTCTATAATTACATTGATTGTCTGTCTATAATTACATTGATTGTCTATAATTACATTGATTGTCTATAATTACATTGTCTATAATTACATTGATTGTCTATAATTATACTGATTGTTTTGACTTGTGACTTTTACGATTGATTCTCAAACGCTTCAAAAGATACTAGTTTGTAAGCAATATTAGAAGGTCTTATAGATAATTTTAAGATTACAATGCGCCTGCCTTGTATGGAGCTTGGAAAGTACATAAATGTTGATGGTGTATTTTTTCAGGAGTTACCGGAGAATGAGCTGTTTTGTCCACCAATCACAATTCGGTGTGTGGATTGCCGTAATTTTGGTCGCTATGTGCTGGTGGGAACACATGTTATCAACTCGCTACACAAGTTCATGTATTTTCCAACAACAAAGAAAGCCAAGGCTGCCCTTCAGAAGCTGTTTCCAGGTAAAAAAATCAGTTTATTGTGTTGCCTGCATATCCAATCTCATTAAAATCAGACCCGTTATCATGCTACGATACTCTACGCTACTAAGGATCTGACAACGCTGCATTGGAGGTCACGTCAGATTGACCTTATGATTAGCCAGTCTGATTTCAGCCTACAACATTGCTCTGTATAGACTGCTTCACTGCACATGTCATGGTTCAGTAAAACGCTGTGGAGCAGTATATGCTCGGTATTGAAAGAGACAATGTCCGTAACTTTTAGCTTATAAAACACAAAGTATCGCATTGACAAACATAACACACCAACCATTTATTGAATATTTACTGGGGGGAAAAAAAAAACACATTCGGGGGATGGAACCCACACTAAAATTACACTCACGGGTCAATAGTCGACTTAGCTATCTACTCAGCTAAGCGGGCCAGATGTACAATGACTTACTATTTAGAACATCTAATGTCATAATAATTTCATTTCGGTGGAATAAAACACATGACAGCGCCTATGATTTTCTTCGTATTCTTGATGTTAAACATGCCATTTAGTGCATTTCTTTGAATTTATCGTGCAGTCCACAGCAATAACACACGAAGACTTTATCTTTATTCGGATATAGATCTATGTGTTTTATGTGGATTTTCATTTTTTCAGTTCTCTCGAACATCATCTGAAATGCATATGAAACACGCGATTTCATTGGTTTAATTTAGTTGATCTTCTCATGAATATTGATTAGATGAAAGGTTGATCTGGCGTGACCTCTAAGGCAGTGTTGTCTGATCCTATAGTGGAGAGTATCAAAGCGTAATTAGGATATGATTTTAATGAGATTGCCTGCATATCATGGTAGACACTTTGGGATCACTTTATCCATCGGTGGTGGCGTTTCTGCTCAATAACATGAAGGATTGCACTCACCATCTTCAAACTTTATAACTTGAAGAATGAATCCTATCAAATTTTTTCACCAGTAGGTCAAAGCTAGGTAAAGATAAGCACAAAGCAGGCAACACAAGTGGAACAACTATTGAGTCAATTTTTCACTGCCATGTATTTTTATTATTCTACCGATATGCCATTATAATAAAGTGTTTTTTTTACAACTTTGAGTTTGTTGGCTTTCAGAATTGTGTGATAAGCACTAGGTCATGATCAATGGAACTTGAATGTTGTTAAAAATATCAAACCTTGTTAGCACATTATTCTGTTGATCTGTTACTATATGTAAGCTAGCTTTGTGCACGCTACTTTTCCTATTAGAGAGAACTTCATAAAACATCATGGGAATTTTTCTTCTAATGTCTAGTTAGTCCTAACCAAAATTCAGCTTCCTGCATATCCAAGATGGCTGCTTAGGCTAAAACATATACTAAAATTAGAAAAGTTTGAGATTGCTCATCATCTAGGACCTTTAGAGATATTGTTTTTGAGCCCTCTAAATGAAAAATTCAGTGGAGTCTTCAAGGTAAATAGTATATAGTACTTTTTCTTTTCTTTATCCGCATTCAAGACTGTTTAGCTGCTTGATGTGGGCTTTTCTTTCATTTTCAGGAAAGAATCCGAATGTCCCTCACATTATCCACACGGGTCCATTGTCGGTCAGAACATCTGACCATGTTGTCACCATCGATGAAAACTCCCACCTCGTCAAGAGGGAAACACAGGTCACAATCAACACTGTGAGTAGAGCAGCCGACAATAACCAAACATCAGTCAGTGTGAACAGTTACGGTTTAAGTAGAAATTGGAAAAGCTATTTTGAAATCTTACAGCATGGCAGTCCTATAAAGTCAAGCACTGAGCTCACTGCTACAAGTAGACATTGAGATGATATGACTAAAAGCAACGTTAAGTCCTATTCATACTTATATATTAATTAGTCAGGGCATGCACTTTAAAGAACTTGCATGAATTGTGGTTTATAGAACCACAACACAGTATATGTTATATGGCATAAATGTGGGTATTAACTTCCAGAAACTAAGCCTCATTTACATCGAGATAAATTGAATTGAATTGAATGTAGTTTAACGGCTCATCAACACAGTATAGGTTATTTAGAGCCGCCCCAGGGAATGATACATAGGAATCCGGGAACCTGCCCTACTCTTATTATCAAATAGATTCCTATGGTTCTTTAACGTGCTCGGAGGATAGACCGATACACGGGACCGCCCAGTTTACATCCCCATCTGACGGACGAGGCTAAGGGAAAGTGTCTTTCCCAAGAACACACCGATGGAACTCAGTGGCACCATGGAGGATTGAACCCGGGGCCTCCTGTTACAAATCCGCCGCGCTACCGACTGCGCCACGCCAGCCCTCACCCTCACATCGAGATAAAAATGTGAGGCAAGGATTCAGAACAATAACAACAGTGCAATTCTAACTGTTGGTCCTGTTGACTGCCCCGGAACCACTGCATGGGGCTGTCTCCTTGACCATCCCAGAACCACTGTACATAGGGCTTTAAAGAACTGGTAGAATTTATAAGTCCGTAAGAATGGTGAAATCTCTGAATTTATGTTATCAACCCTAGTTATATCCAGTAGCATTTCTTACATAACTTATAATAGTGGTTGAAACTTAATTCATTTGATTGTCAGGGCTCCAATCAGAAGGACCAAAAGACCGAAGAAAACAAGAAGCGACGGCGAAAGTCTACTATTGAGGAGGATGAACTAGATGAGGAGACCATGGATTGGTGGAGCAAATACTTTGTTTCAATGGAAACACTCATCATGGTATGTAGTATTGATGTAGATTTTCCGTTGTCTCTTTAATTTATATACATTAGGGGAAAAAAAGATTGATTGAAGAAGTAATACCGTATTTAATATAAATAATTGCGATTGGAATGCTAATAATGCTTGATATCTTTAAAGATGTTGTCAGACAAATTTAAAAAAAAAAATTAAAAAAACATTCTGATAAGTATACTAGTATGTACCAGTCTAGTTTTAGATGAATAAGCTAGTTAGCCATAGACATGTTACAAATGTTGCATGAATGTAGAAAAGATGTGGCTCCAGTCTAGTTATTGTCCCAGCATGGCTGTCTAAGAGCTTTTTGTGACATAGATCATTCATTCCCATCACCATGATCGTTGTCAATAGAGCTTCTACCTGCCAGAGATTTTACTGTGTTTTGACTTCACATTAAAGTTTATCACCAGTCAAACTATTATGGTTTTGCTTTAAATAGATCATTCAATTTTTAACTTGGTTCCGGTTCTAATTTATTTTGATTATGAACAATGTTTTCACTATAGGTGATGATAAATATATAATGTGTTAAATCAATTTCTTTCTGTGATATTTACTACCCAGGACCCAGCTGAGCCAGCTGAACAGGTAACCATGGCAACTTTAGGCAACTAGTAGATGAATCATTTGCTACATTTTCTCAATCTTTTATCTTCCTTTTTCAGTGTCACTATAATTTCATAATTTTGGAATGTTTTTTTTTAAATTAAAATATAAGCATTTAATCATTTGAAAATTGAATGAAATGGAAACTGTTTACCAGTGTTTGTGCATGTCTTGATATATGTCTGGTCTGTCTGGGTCTCTGTCTGGCACATCTGGTTCTCTGTGACTATGCATTTCATTGCATCAAGATTTTATTATGCCAGTGTTCTATGCATGAATTCCAAAAGCATCCTATTCTATCTGACCTTTAAATATTTCAGTGTGTATCCTCAAAACTGATACTAAAAACTAAATGTTAAAATTGAACCAGGGGAAGCTTGGAATATATTAAAGGCCTATTTTCTGTACATTAATAAAGATGTTATTTTGTAGTCATGTTCGAATACAAATTCAACTAAACCGAGTCTGCTTATTGCACTGGTTTTGTCGGATACAACAATTTCCAGAAGAAAAAAAAATTCCAGGGGCAGCGAAATGAACTCAACTGTGTATGAACTTTTGTTTATGCTTTTTCAATGATTTGATTGTGTATCATTGAAGCAATATTGTCTTAGAAGCCTCATATGTTACGGAACTCATCTGAGGCAACATTGTCTAGGAATAAACAGGAAATTTATCAAAAGGTTTTGTCCCTTTTGTATTGCAATGGATTTCATGGTTAGTGAATGACCCCATCTGCCGCGAGTCATGTATTACCCTCTTTTCTCCCATGTGATGACTAGATAGACTGATTGTGTCTTCTAAAACCCTGAAAAGGAAGGAATGTGCATGAACTTTCATCCCTCATGTTTTGGTGGCATACCCAAGATTACTTTTCTCTTTGGCTGCAACTGCTGTGGTTGTTCAGTACAATATTATTCTGAATACAGTAATGATTCTTAGGTGTTTTTAATTAATTTATTTTATATATCTTTACAACAAAGTTTGAGTGTATCAATTGCTAATTTCTCTGGATGTTAACTTCCTTGTTATAAATAGCCTTTTGATGGTGTGTATTTCTATTTATAAGTTGTCCTTTCAATTTGGGCACTGAAGACAGAAAAATAGCTGGCCGTGTACACATAAAATCGATTTAAGGTTACCAATAGGCTGACCATTCCAAGTTCACAGGCCTGTCTTCACCACTCTTTTTGTTGTTTATTGTCCTGTTCTTTGACTACGGTATTTAATTTGCTCATTTCATTTTGCTTTTGACACAATGTCGACGATTAACTGTGCCATTGCACTTGGTGCTGTGGTTTCCACAGAAACGTTGTTTTTTTTTCGTTTTTTTAAAGCCTTAGTAGCTTATATGTTGCTGTACTCATCATGGTATCAACTCATTCAAACATAACACTATTATAAGCAATGATCAGGAAACAAGTAATTTGTTAGAAAAACGTGTCTGGACCATAAACAAGATACAAAACAAGACATTACTAGGTTTTTGGTTTGTTTTATACACATTCCCTCATCTTGCAAATCCATATTACTTTGTTTTTGTTTTTTTGTATACACATTCCCTCATCTTGCAAATCTATATTACTTTGTTTTTGGTTTGTTGTATACACATTCCCTCATCTTGCAAATCCATATTACTTTGTTTTTGGTTTGTTGTATACACATTCCCTCATCTTGCAAATACATATTACTTTGTTTTTGGTTTGTTGTTTACACATTCCCTCATCTTACAAAGCCATATTACTTTGTTTTTGCTTTGTTATATACACATTCCCTCATCTTGCAAATCCATATTACTTTGTTTTTGGTTTGTTATATACACATTTCCTCATCTTGCAAATACATATTACTTTGTTTTTTGTTTGTTGTTTACACATTCCCTCATCTTACAAAGCCATATTACTTTGTTTTTGCTTTGTTATATACACATTCCCTCATCTTGCAAATCCATATTACTTTGTTTTTGGTTTGTTGTATACACATTCCCTCATCTTACAAAGCCATATTACTTTGTTTTAGGTTTGTTGTATACACATTCCGTTATCTTGCAAATCCATATTACTTTGTTTTTGGTTTGTTGTATACACATTCCCTCATCTTACAAAGCCATATTACTTTGTTTTAGGTTTGTTGTATACACATTCCGTCATCTTGCAAATCCATATTACTTTGTTTTTGGTTTGTTGTATACACATTCCCTCATCTTACAAAGCCATATTACTTTGTTTTAGGTTTGTTGTATACACATTCCCTCATCTAACAAAGCCATATTACTTTGTTTTTTGTTTGTTGTATACACATTCCCTCATCTTGCAAAGCCATATTACTTTGTTTTTTGTTTGTTGTATACACATTCCCTCATCTTACAAAGCCATATTACTTTGTTTTTTGTTTGTTGTATACACATTCCCTCATCTTACAAACCCATATTACTTTGTTTTTGCTTTGTTATATACTTCCCTCATCTTGTAAAGCCATATTACTTTGTTTTTGCTTTGTTATATACACATTCCCTCATCTTGCAAATCCATATTACTTTGTTTTTGGTTTGTTGTATACACATTTCCTCATCTTACAAAGCCATATTACTTTGTTTTAGGTTTGTTGTATACACATTCCGTCATCTTGCATATCCATATTACTTTGTTTTTGGTTTGTTGTATACACATTCCCTCATCTTACAAAGCCATATTACTTTGTTTTAGGTTTGTTGTATACACATTCCGTCATCTTGCAAATCCATATTACTTTGTTTTTGGTTTGTTGTATACACATTCCCTCATCTTACAAAGCCATATTACTTTGTTTTAGGTTTGTTGTATACACATTCCCTCATCTTACAAAGCCATATTACTTTGTTTTTTGTTTGTTGTATACACATTCCCTCATCTTGCAAAGCCATATTACTTTGTTTTTTGTTTGTTGTATACACATTCCCTCATCTTACAAAGTCATATTACTTTGTTTTTGCTTTGTTATATACTTCCCTCATCTTGCAAAGCCATATTACTTTGTTTTTGCTTTGTTATATACACATTCCCTCATCTTGCAAATCCATATTACTTTGTTTTTGGTTTGTTGTATACACATTCCCTCATCTTACAAAGCCATATTACTTTGTTTTTGGTTTGTTGTATACACATTCCCTCATCTTGCAAATCCATATTACTTTGTTTTTTGTTTGTTGTATACACATTCCGTCATCTTGCAAATCCATATTACTTTGTTTTTGGTTTGTTGTATACACATTCCCTCATCTTACAAAGCCATATTACGTTGTTTTTGCTTTGTTATATACTTCCCTCATCTTGCAAAGCCATATTACTTTGTTTTTGCTTTGTTATATACACATTCCCTCATCTTGCAAATCCATATTACTTTGTTTTTGGTTTGTTGTATACACATTCCCTCATCTTACAAAGCCATATTACTTTGTTTTGTGTTTGTTGTATACACATTCCCTCATCTTGTAAAGCCATATTACTTTGTTTTTTGTTTGTTGTATACACATTCCCTCATCTTACAAAGCCATATTACTTTGTTTTTTGTTTGTTGTATACACATTCCCTCATCTTACAAAGCCATATTACTTTGTTTTTGCTTTGTTATATACTTCCCTCATCTTGCAAAGCCATATTACTTTGTTTTTGGTTTGTTGTATACACATTCCCTCATCTTACAAAGCCATATTACTTTGTTTTGTGTTTGTTGTATACACATTCCCTCATCTTGTAAAGCCATATTACTTTGTTTTTTGTTTGTTGTATACACATTCCCTCATCTTGTAAAGCCATATTACTTTGTTTTTTGTTTGTTGTATACACATTCCCTCATCTTACAAAGCCATATTACTTTGTTTTTGCTTTGTTATATACTTCCCTCATCTTGCAAAGCCATATTACTTTGTTTTTTGTTTGTTGTATACACATTCCCTCATCTTTCAAAGCCATATTACTTTGTTTTTTGTTTGTTGTATACACATTCCGTCATCTTGCAAATCCATATTACTTTGTTTTTGGTTTGTTGTATACACATTCCCTCATCTAACAAAGCCATATTACTTTGTTTTTGCTTTGTTATATACTTCCCTCATCTTGCAAAGCCATATTACTTTGTTTTTGCTTTGTTATATACACATTCCCTCATCTTGCAAATCCATATTACTTTGTTTTTGGTTTGTTGTATACACATTCCCTCATCTTACAAAGCCATATTACTTTGTTTTTTGTTTGTTGTATACACATTCCCTCATCTTGCAAAGCCATATTACTTTGTTTTTTGTTTGTTGTATACACATTCCCTCATCTTACAAAGCCATATTACTTTGTTTTTTGTTTGTTGTATACACATTCCCTCATCTTACAAAGCCATATTACTTTGTTTTTGCTTTGTTATATACTTCCCTCATCTTACAAAGCCATATTACTTTGTTTTTTGTTTGTTGTATACACATTCCGTCATCTTGCAAATCCATATTACTTTGTTTTTTGTTTGTTGTATACACATTCCCTCATCTTACAAAGCCATATTACTTTGTTTTTTGTTCGTTGTATACACATTCCCTCATCTTACAAAGCCATATTACTTTGTTTTTGCTTTGTTATATACACATTCCCTCATCTTGCAAATCCATATTACTTTGTTTTTTGGTTTGTTGTATACACATTCCCTCATCTTGCAAATCTATATTACTTTGTTTTTGGTTTGTTGTATACACATTCCCTCATCTTGCAAATCCATATTACTTTGTTTTTTGTTTGTTGTATACACATTCCCTCATCTTGCAAAGCCATATTACTTTGTTTTTGGTTTGTTGTATACACATTCCCTCATCTTGAAAAGCCATATTACTTTGTTTTTGGTTTGTTGTATACACATTCCCTCATCTTGCAAACCCATATTACTTTGTTTTTTGTTTGTTGTATACACATTCCCTCATCTTGCAAATCCATATTACTTTGGTTTTAGTTTGTTCTATACACATTTCCTCATCTTGCAAACCCATATTACTTTATGTTTTGTTTGTTGTATACACATTCCCTCATCTTGCAAACCCATATTACGTTGTTTTTGGTTTGTTGTATACACATTCCCTCATCTTGCAAATCCATATTACTTTGTTTTTGGTTTGTTGTATACACACTCCCTCATCTTGCAAACCCATATTACTTTGTTTTTGGTTTGTTGTATACACATTCCCTCATCTTGCAAATCCATATTACTTTGTTTTTGCTTTGTTATATACACATTCCCTCATCTTGCAAATCCATATTACTTTGTTTTTGGTTTGTTGTATACACATTCCCTCATCTTACAAAGCCATATTACTTTGTTTTGTGTTTGTTGTATACACATTCCCTCATCTTGTAAAGCCATATTACTTTGTTTTTTGTTTGTTGTATACACATTCCCTCATCTTACAAAGCCATATTACTTTGTTTTTTGTTTGTTGTATACACATTCCCTCATCTTACAAAGCCATATTACTTTGTTTTTGCTTTGTTATATACTTCCCTCATCTTGCAAAGCCATATTACTTTGTTTTTGGTTTGTTGTATACACATTCCCTCATCTTACAAAGCCATATTACTTTGTTTTGTGTTTGTTGTATACACATTCCCTCATCTTGTAAAGCCATATTACTTTGTTTTTTGTTTGTTGTATACACATTCCCTCATCTTGTAAAGCCATATTACTTTGTTTTTTGTTTGTTGTATACACATTCCCTCATCTTACAAAGCCATATTACTTTGTTTTTGCTTTGTTATATACTTCCCTCATCTTGCAAAGCCATATTACTTTGTTTTGTGTTTGTTGTATACACATTCCCTCATCTTACAAAGTCATATTACTTTGTTTTTTGTTTGTTGTATACACATTCCGTCATCTTGCAAATCCATATTACTTTGTTTTTGGTTTGTTGTATACACATTCCCTCATCTAACAAAGCCATATTACTTTGTTTTTGCTTTGTTATATACTTCCCTCATCTTGCAAAGCCATATTACTTTGTTTTTGCTTTGTTATATACACATTCCCTCATCTTGCAAATCCATATTACTTTGTTTTTGGTTTGTTGTATACACATTCCCTCATCTTACAAAGCCATATTACTTTGTTTTTTGTTTGTTGTATACACATTCCCTCATCTTGCAAAGCCATATTACTTTGTTTTTTGTTTGTTGTATACACATTCCCTCATCTTACAAAGCCATATTACTTTGTTTTTTGTTTGTTGTATACACATTCCCTCATCTTACAAAGCCATATTACTTTGTTTTTGCTTTGTTATATACTTCCCTCATCTTACAAAGCCATATTACTTTGTTTTTTGTTTGTTGTATACACATTCCGTCATCTTGCAAATCCATATTACTTTGTTTTTTGTTTGTTGTATACACATTCCCTCATCTTACAAAGCCATATTACTTTGTTTTTTGTTCGTTGTATACACATTCCCTCATCTTACAAAGCCATATTACTTTGTTTTTGCTTTGTTATATACACATTCCCTCATCTTGCAAATCCATATTACTTTGTTTTTTGGTTTGTTGTATACACATTCCCTCATCTTGCAAATCTATATTACTTTGTTTTTGGTTTGTTGTATACACATTCCCTCATCTTGCAAATCCATATTACTTTGTTTTTTGTTTGTTGTATACACATTCCCTCATCTTGCAAAGCCATATTACTTTGTTTTTGGTTTGTTGTATACACATTCCCTCATCTTGAAAAGCCATATTACTTTGTTTTTGGTTTGTTGTATACACATTCCCTCATCTTGCAAACCCATATTACTTTGTTTTTTGTTTGTTGTATACACATTCCCTCATCTTGCAAATCCATATTACTTTGGTTTTAGTTTGTTCTATACACATTTCCTCATCTTGCAAACCCATATTACTTTATGTTTTGTTTGTTGTATACACATTCCCTCATCTTGCAAACCCATATTACGTTGTTTTTGGTTTGTTGTATACACATTCCCTCATCTTGCAAATCCATATTACTTTGTTTTTGGTTTGTTGTATACACACTCCCTCATCTTGCAAACCCATATTACTTTGTTTTTGGTTTGTTGTATACACATTCCCTCATCTTGCAAATCCATATTACTTTGTTTTTGGTTTGTTGTATACACATTCCCTCATCTTGCAAACCCATATTACTTTGTTTTTTGTTTGTTGTATACACATTCCCTCATCTTGCAAATCCATATTACTTTGTTTTTGGTTTGTTGTATACACATTCCCTCATCTTGCAAACCCATATTACTTTGATTTTGGTTTGTTGTATACACATTCCCTCATCTTGCAAACCCATATTACTTTGTTTTTTGTTTGTTGTATACACATTCTCTCATCTTGCAAAGCCATATTACTTTGATTTTGGTTTGTTGTATACACATTCCCTCATCTTGCAAACCCATATTACTTTGTTTTTGGTTTGTTGTATATACATTCCCTCATCTTGCAAACCCATATTACTTTGTTTTTGGTTTGTTCTATACACATTCCCTCATCTTGCAAATCCATATTACTTTGTTTTTGGTTTGTTGTATACACATTCCCTCATCTCGAAAAGCCATATTACTTTGTTTTTTGTTTGTTATATACACATTCCCTCATCTTGCAAATCCATATAACTTTGTTTTTTGTTTGTTATATACACATTCCTTCATCTTGAAAAGCCATATTACTTTGTTTTGGTTTGTGATATACACATTCCCTCATCTTGCAAATCCATATTACTTTGGTTTGTTATATACACATTTCCTCATCTTGCACAAGGGGCGTCCATGGCCAAGTGGTTAGAGTCTCTGACTTGCAATCACTTGTCCCTCACCGCTGTAGGTTCGATCCCTCAGGGGCCTAGGAATCTTTATGTGAGGAAGCTATCCAGCTGGCTTGCGGAACGTCGGTGGTTCTACCCAGGTGCCCGCCCGTGCACGAAAATTGCTCGGAGGGGCACCTGGGGTCTTCCTCCACCAGTGGAAGCTGGAAAGTTGCCATATGACCTTAGCTGTTGGTACGACTATAAAATCCAATTCAATTCAATTCAATTCATCTTGCACATCCATATTACAAGGTTATTGGTTTATTATGTACAAGATCGCTCACATGCCATATTAACGGAACCAATCAGATTGACGATTGAGGCACTTGTTATATACTATTTAATACCACAACAAACCAACTGCACCAACTGCGCCGTTAGAACTTTGTCTGCTATGTATATATTGAACCGAAGGTTCGGGGTTCGAGCCTTATATAAGGCAACATTTTTTAAACCATACAATGTTAAGATATTTCAAAAAATATTGTACGAAACTATTACAGAATAAATCTGGTTGTTTCCGACAAATTGGCATTTGAGTATTCTGGTACACATTCCCTCATCTTGCAAATCCATATTACAAGCTTATTAGTTAGTTATATACACATTCCCTCATCTTGCAAATCTATATTACTTTGTTTTTGGTTTGTCATATACACATTACCTCATCTACTGTCACATCTATATTTTCATTGGGAAATACTTATTCATAAGCATATGTACATATATTAACATTATTTCACCCATGGATTATATAATTTTTTGTATAGCATATTTTTATCTGTTGAACAAGATAGACAGATTAAAAAGATAATTAATCATGTTTCACTTTTAATTTTTTCCCTATTGCCTTGTAGCATGTCGTCATTGTTGCTGGCATTGTTGAGTTCTTTTTTCTATATGTAAATTCATGGAGCAGATATAGACACCTGTTTTCACCTATCTGTTTATTTCATATAAACCTTATCCATCTGAGATTTTTCTTATACTTTCCTTTGACAGCATATCAGTCAAATTTGATTTTTTTTTTTGTATTATAATTATACTTTATCATATTTAGGTGTTTAGTTTTAAACAAATATTGCATGCATTTCACAATTCTGCCTTAATTATTAATAAATATTTACTATCTCTTGATTCTTTTATTTAAAAAAAAATAGAGATTAAACTTAATTTTTAAAGGAGGCAGAGCTATTGTGCATACATCTAATTTATCCCAATAGAACAATGCGCCTATAGAACAATGTGCCCCAAGGCGCATTGTTAGGGCACATTGTTGTCGATACTAGAAAAATAATGTAAGTTTAAGACTTGATTTTCATATTTTGGATGTTTATTCAGTTTTAAATGCTGGCAGTGAATGGCTTATTAAACAAAAGTGTTATTATACTTCATGGAATTTGCCATTTACTACCAGTATTTGAAAATGCAGTTTTAAATGCTAGTAGTGAATGGCATATTTACTACAAAGCTGAATACAATTTTTAAAAATAGAGCTACATGATTGTAAGCACAATACATTGAAACTTGTTTGAAAGAAGAAACATTTTGCAGAAAAATATTATGGCATTTTACAGACATGTTCTACATGAACAGCACATGCATCAACCTTCTGAAAACTGAAAATTATGGGGCTTTACTGCATTGAAGGTTCCATGTTCACCGTCATATGCATACAATCTACGGGATGGCTCAAATATTCATACTGTTGACATTCTAAATATTGAGTTCTGCTCAACCCAGGGCTAGAGGGCATGAACGGTAGCAAGCACTGATCACTACCATTTAGGAACAGTCTCAAACTGAAGCAGTTTGTTTTCCAAATTTCGATTTTCATATTCCTTTTATACAATATATTCAGCTAAAACTGAAAAAAAAATATGAAGTTTATATAAAATGTATAGCAAAAACATGAATATTTGGTTAAACATGTATATTGCTTCTTATTGCATACCGTTAATATTATGAAGCTGCATTGTGAATATTCTTTTGTGGATAACTTTCTGTCCTGTACATGTTTCCTTCAGCTTCAAATAGTTGTTGTAGAATTTCTATTATCTTTGCACCTTTTTACTAGGGCTACTGCACAGGGTTTATTTGATATGGCAGTTGTCACACTCTACTATTTGGTGCCGTGACCAAGACTGTAAAATGGGATGTAATTGTTGTAAAAGTCAGAATCTGTTTGTGGAGTGATTCTGTCACAAACATTTCTTTTTCTCACAGATTTTTTCAATACTTTCTAAGCATGTTTAGACATTGTAACACTTAAATATTTGGTGTCAAGACCAAGATTATCTTACATTAGGGACAGTCAGTAATTATACAGACAATTATCGATATTGTGGAGAAAAAGATATTTAACAATATTCATCACTGTTCATACCTTTATTTTTAGCTCTACTGATCAAAGATCAGCAGAGGTTCTACCTTGGTGCGTTGACCGTTATCCGTCCGTAAACTTTTTTGTGTAGCGACTACTTATCTGAAACTACTGGATGGATTTTCATGAAACTTTACAGGAATATTGCCAATGATGCCTAGTTGATCCTAGAAAAAATTCACGTTGATATGAAATACAAGATGGCCACCAAAGCTAAAAGTAGGATTTTTTAAAAAACAAGTTTGTAGCGACTACTTATTGAAAACTGTAAGTGATATTAACATGGGACTTTTTTTTCTAAAATGATCAGCATGACATGATGTTGGTCAGCCAACCAGCCAGAAATTCAATATTATTTAAGGCCATATTATATCAAATATAATTATTGTTATTTTATATCAAAATGTAATTATTGTCATCTTAGAATAAGAAAATAATTATGTTATATTACAACATACTTACTGTCACGTTATATCAGAACGTAATTATTGTCATGTTATATCAGAACATAATTATCAAGTTATATCATAAAAGATTTATTATCACATTATATCAGAACATAATTATTGTCAATTTATATAATAAAAGCGGCAACTATATGCTCGCCCTTAGGGGAGCATAAAAACAAATATTGTAAAGTTTTATCAGTGAATAATTAAGTACAATTTATTTGTAAAGGAGTGTGCATTAAATTTGTGTTCTATTCTAAAACCATATATAATTATAGTTGGCCGTGCACTGTATGAAAATCATGTATAATAACTGTTTACAGTGGTGTTCTGTAAAAACAACATGACAATAATTATGTTCTAATATAACATGACAATAATTATGTTCTTATTTTAACATGACAATAATTATTTTCTAATATAACATGACAATAATTGTGTTCTGTAATATGACAATAATTATATTCTGATAAAACATGACAATAATTACATTCTTATTTTAACATGACAATAATTATCTTCTAATATAACATGACAATAATTATGTTCTGATATAACATGACAATAATTACGTTCTAATGTAACATGACAATAATTATCTTCTAATATAACATGACAATAATTACGTTCTAATGTAACATGACAATAATTATGTTCTGATATTACATGACAATAATTATGTGCTTATTTTAACATGACAATAATTATCTTCTAATATAACATGACAATAAGTATGTTCTGATATAACATGACAATAATTACGTTCTAATGTAACATGACAATAATTATCTTCTAATATAACATGACAATAATTATGTTCTGATATTACATGGCAATAATTACATTCTTATTTTAACATGACAATAATTATCTTCTAATATAACATGACAATAATTATCTTCTAATATAACATGACAATAATTATGTTCTTATTTTAACATGACAATAATTATGTTCTGATATTACATGACAATAATTATGTTCTGATATTACATGACAATAATTATTTTCTGATATGACATGACAATAATTATGTTCTGATATAATATGACAATAGTTACATTTTGATATTACATGACAAATAATTATGTTCTTATTTTAACATGACAATAATTATGTTCTGATATAACATGACAATAATTACATTCTGATATAACATGACAATAATTATGTTCTGATACACCATGACAATAATTATGTTCTAATATAATAGGACAATAATTATGTTCTTATTTTAACATGACAATAATTATCTTCTAATATAACATGACAATAATTATGTTCGTATTTTAACATGACAATAATTATGTTGGTATTTTAACATGGCAATAATTACATTCTGATATTACATGACAATAATTATGTTCTTATTTTAACATCCCAATAATCATTTTCTGAAATAATATGACAATAATTATGTTCTAATATAACAGGACAATTATTATGTTCTGATATTACATGATAATAATTATGTTCTGATATTACATTACAATAATTATCTTCTGATATAACATGACAATAATTATGTTCTTATTTTAACATGACAATAATTACATTCTGATATAACATGACAATAATTATGTTCTTATTTTAACATGACAATAACTACGTTCTGATATTACATGACAATAATTATGTTCTTATTTTAACATGACAATAACTACGTTCTGATATTACATGACAATAATTATGTTCTTATTTTAACATAAAAATAATTACGTTCTGATATTACACGACAATAATTATGTTCTTATTTTAACATGACAATAATTACGTTCTGATATTACATGACAAAAATTATGTTCTTATTTTAACATAAAAATAATTACGTTCTGATATTACACGACAATAATTATGTTCTTATTTTAACATGACAATAATTACTTTCTGATATTACATGACAATAATTACGTTCTGATATAACATGACAATAATTACATTCTGATATTACATGAAAATAATTGCAATGACCAGTACATACTATGTTTTCCTTAGAACATGTTCATATCCTCAATCAAACATTTAATTGTGCTCGCAAACATGAAAAACTACATATAAACTCAGGATAAATGACAGCAGTATATATATTAAAAAACATTCACTCTTATAACTGAAGGACAATGTAGCTACAGAATTGATACATATAATGAAATCGCAGTCTTTGATGCAATCGAATGAATGAATGGTGCTTAACAGTATGTCGGCACAAATATCTCATATTGTGGACGGAAATGATGATAAAGAAAAATGAAAGTCAATTATTAACAATTACCCTTAAACTATATAGGTAAAATTATTTACAAATAAATGTGAATCTCTTGTAATGTGTGAACACATTCAATCATGCAATGAAGTAAATGTCAATCTGTATGTTCGCACTTAGAATTAATAAAAAATTTAAAGGGACACTGTCCGTAACTAATTTAGCTTATAAAACACACACTAATTATGTTCACAAACATGACACACTAAACATTATTGAATATTTACTAATTAAAAACAAGATTGTTTGACGGAATTCAATCGCAGTACAAAAAAAAAGAAAACTAAAATTACACTCGCAGTAATAATAGTGAGCACGAAGTTGTCGACCACTCCCGACTGAGCTAAGCGGGCTACACATATTACGCGATACATACTATGGTTAAAACCTAATGTGCTAATGGTAGTCATGTGATCGCAGAAAAGGTAAATATTGTGGGTCCAACTTTATTTACAAATAATAATTAAAACTTTTTTTCCCCAAAGTCACGAATGTATTACTACTGACTGCTTAGGGTCTATGCTCATGTTTTCATGTATACATTTCACTGAATAAAAGTCAGACAGTTATTTGGATATGCTCAATATCTGCTTACTTACGGACAATGTTTTTAATAAAAACTTCAATCATGCAGTTAACTTGACAGTGTATATAACATGTTCTGACTCTAGTCATAACCGCAGGATCCTTTTATAATATACCTTCAAAAAAATCGTTGTAAAATAATATACAAAACAAAAAATGTTAAATAGGCCATAACAGTATGATAACACATTAGGGTGATAATATGCAGGTAAGCGATGTCGTTTTCACACATCCAAGATAGTGATTTACATGACACAATACCACAAAAACATTTGTGCAGAGAAACTTTTTTTTGTGACATCTGCATAGCATGGCAGACACATAGGGATGACTTTGTCCATTGTCCATCCATCCGTCACACTTTAACCTGCAACCTAACCGTGGCCATAACTAGAAAGTATTTGATCCATGTTCATGACACTTCAATCACATCTTTGTCTTACCTCAAGAAATGTTGTTACAATTGTCCAGTAACTATTAATTTCATTTTGTCAGAGTTATACCCCTTTTCATAGAACTTTTACCTGCAACCTAACTAAGCTCATACCTGGCCACATGGCAGCTAGGAGACACAAGTGTTCTGTGGAACACCCTTCTTGTTGTATTTAAATGTCAGAAAATGACTGTACAGCATATGTATTATTGAATATATTTATATGATTTGTCTGTTTTGTATTAAGGCTGTAGCAAACATCTCTATACTACTAAATATGTCCTATATTTACAGGGAATCACTATAATATTCCCTATCACTGTATACTGTGTGACCGGTGTAGGCAGGGTATAATATTCCCTATCACTGTAATTACTGTGTGACCGGTGTAGGCAGGGTATAATATTCCCCATCACTGTAATTACTGTGTGACCGGTGTAGGCAGGGTATAATATTCCCCATCACTGTAATTACTGTGTGACCGGTGTAGGCAGGGTATAATATTCCCTATCACTGTATGCTGTGTGACCGGTGTAGGCAGGGTATAATATTCCCTATCACTGTATACTGTGTGACCAGTGTAGGCAGGGTATAATATTCCCTATCACTGTATGCTGTGTGACCGGTGTAGGCAGGGTATAATATTCCCTATCACTGTATACTGTGTGACCAGTGTAGGCAGGGCATAATATTCCCTATCAATGTATACTGTGTGACCAGTGTAGGCAGGGTATAATATTCCCTATCACTGTATACTGTGTGACAGTGTAGGCAGGGTATAATATTCCCTATCACTGTAATAACTGTGTGACCAGTGTAGGCAGGGTATAATATTCCCTATCACTGTATACTGTGTGACAGTGTAGGCAGGGTATAATATTCCCTATCAATGTATACTGTGTGACCAGTGTAGGCAGGGTATAATATTCCCTATCACTGTATACTGTGTGACAGTGTAGGCAGGGTATAATATTCCCTATCACTGTAATAACTGTGTGACCGGTGTAGGCAGGGTATAATATTCCCTATCACTGTAATAACTGTGTGACCAGTGTAGGCAGGGTATAATATTCCCTATCAATGTATACTGTGTGACCGGTGTAGGCAGGGTATAATATTCCCTATCACTGTATACTGTGTGACCAGTGTAGGCAGGGTATAATATTCCCTATCACTGTATACTGTGTGACCGGTGTAGGCAGGGTATAATATTCCCTATCACTGTATACTGTGTGACAGTGTAGGCAGGGTATAATATTCCCTATCAATGTATACTGTGTGACCGGTGTAGGCAGGGTATAATATTCCCTATCACTGTATACTGTGTGACCGGTGTAGGCAGGGCATAATATTCCCTATCAATGTATACTATGTGACCAGTGTAGGCAGGGTATAATATTCCCTATCACTGTATACTGTGTGACCGGTGTAGGCAGGGTATAATATTCCCTATCACTGTATGCTGTGTGACCAGTGTAGGCAGGGTATAATATTCCCTATCACTGTAATAACTGTGTGACCAGTGTAGGCAGGGTATAATATTCCCTATCACTGTAATAACTGTGTGACCAGTGTAGGCAGGGCATAATATTCCCTATCACTGTATACTGTGTGACCAGTGTAGGCAGGGTATAATATTCCCCATCACTGTATACTGTGTGACCAGTGTAGGCAGGGTATAATATTCCCTATCACTGTATACTGTGTGACCGGTGTAGGCAGGGCATAATATTCCCTATCAATGTATACTATGTGACCAGTGTAGGCAGGGTATAATATTCCCTATCACTGTATACTGTGTGACCGGTGTAGGCAGGGTATAATATTCCCTATCACTGTATGCTGTGTGACCAGTGTAGGCAGGGTATAATATTCCCTATCACTGTAATAACTGTGTGACCAGTGTAGGCAGGGTATAATATTCCCTATCACTGTATACTGTGTGACAGTGTAGGCAGGGTATAATATTCCCTATCACTGTAATAACTGTGTGACCAGTGTAGGCAGGGCATAATATTCCCTATCACTGTATACTGTGTGACCAGTGTAGGCAGGGTATAATATTCCCCATCACTGTATACTGTGTGACCAGTGTAGGCAGGGCATAATATTCCCTATCAATGTATACTGTGTGACCGGTGTAGGCAGGGTATAATATTCCCCATCACTGTATACTGTGTGACCAGTGTAGGCAGGGTATAATATTCCCCATCACTGTATACTGTGTGACCGGTGTAGGCAGGGTATAATATTCCCCATCACTGTATACTGTGTGACCAGTGTAGGCAGGGTATAATATTCCCCATCACTGTATACTGTGTGACCAGTGTAGGCAGGGTATAATATTCCCTATCAATGTATACTGTGTGACCGGTGTAGGCAGGGTATAATATTCCCTATCACTGTATACTGTGTGACCGGTGTAGGCAGGGTATAATATTCCCTATCACTGTATACTGTGTGACCAGTGTAGGCAGGGTATAATATTCCCTATCAATGTATACTGTGTGACCAGTGTAGGCAGGGCATAATATTCCCTATCAATGTATACTGTGTGACCGGTGTAGGCAGGGTATAATATTCCCTATCAATGTATACTGTGTGACCAGTGTAGGCAGGGCATAATATTCCCTATCAATGTATACTGTGTGACCGGTGTAGGCAGGGTATAATATTCCCTATCAATGTATACTGTGTGACCAGTGTAGGCAGGGCATAATATTCTCTATCACTGTAATTACTGTGTGACCAGTGTAGGCAGGGCATAATATTCCCTATCACTGTATACTGTGTGACCAGTGTAGGCAGGGTATAATATTCCCTATCAATGTATACTGTGTGACCAGTGTAGGCAGGGCATAATATTCCCTATCAATGTATACTGTGTGACCGGTGTAGGCAGGGTATAATATTCCCTATCAATGTATACTGTGTGACCAGTGTAGGCAGGGCATAATATTCCCTATCAATGTATACTGTGTGACCAGTGTAGGCAGGGCATAATATTCCCTATCAATGTATACTGTGTGACCAGTGTAGGCAGGGCATTATATTCCCTATCAATGTATACTGTGTGACCGGTGTAGGCAGGGTATAATATTCCCTATCAATGTATACTGTGTGACCAGTGTAGGCAGGGCATAATATTCCCTATCAATGTATACTGTGTGACCAGTGTAGGCAGGGCATAATATTCCCTATCAATGTATACTGTGTGACCAGTGTAGGCAGGGCATAATATTCCCTATCACTGTATACTGTGTGACCGGTGTAGGCAGGGTATAATATTCCCTATCAATGTATACTGTGTGACCAGTGTAGGCAGGGCATAATATTCCCTATCACTGTATACTGTGTGACCGGTGTAGGCAGGGTATAATATTCCCTATCAATGTATACTGTGTGACCAGTGTAGGCAGGGCATAATATTCCCTATCACTGTATACTGTGTGACCGGTGTAGGCAGGGTATAATATTCCCAATCACTGTATACTGTGTGACCGGTGTAGGCAGGGTATAATATTCCCAATCACTGTATACTGTGTGACCAGTGTAGGCAGGGTATAATATTCCCTATCAATGTATACTGTGTGACCGGTGTAGGCAGGGTATAATATTCCCTATCACTGTATACTGTGTGACCAGTGTAGGCAGGGCATAATATTCCCTATCAATGTATACTGTGTGACCAGTGTAGGCAGGGCATAATATTCCCTATCACTGTATACTGTGTGACCAGTGTAGGCAGGGCATAATATTCCCTATCACTGTATACTGTGTGACCAGTGTAGGCAGGGCATAATATTCCCTATCACTGTATACTGTGTGACCAGTGTAGGCAGGGCATAATATTCCCTATCAATGTATACTGTGTGACCAGTGTAGGCAGGGTATAATATTCCCTATCAATGTATACTGTGTGACCAGTGTAGGCAGGGTATAATATTCCCTATCACTGTATACTGTGTGACCGGTGTAGGCAGGGTATAATATTCCCTATCAATGTATACTGTGTGACCAGTGTAGGCAGGGCATAATATTCCCTATCACTGTATACTGTGTGACCAGTGTAGGCAGGGCATAATATTCCCTATCACTGTATACTGTGTGACCAGTGTAGGCAGGGCATAATATTCCCTATCAATGTATACTGTGTGACCAGTGTAGGCAGGGCATAATATTCCCTATCAATGTATACTGTGTGACCAGTGTAGGCAGGGCATAATATTCCCTATCAATGTATACTGTGTGACCAGTGTAGGCAGGGCATAATATTCCCTATCAATGTATACTGTGTGACCAGTGTAGGCAGGGTATAATATTCCCTATCAATGTATACTGTGTGACCAGTGTAGGCAGGGCATAATATTCCCTATCAATGTATACTGTGTGACCAGTGTAGGCAGGGCATAATATTCCCTATCAATGTATACTGTGTGACCAGTGTAGGCAGGGCATAATATTCCCTATCAATGTATACTGTGTGACCAGTGTAGGCAGGGCATAATATTCCCTATCACTGTATACTGTGTGACCAGTGTAGGCAGGGCATAATATTCCCTATCAATGTATACTGTGTGACCAGTGTAGGCAGGGTATAATATTCCCAATCACTGTATACTGTGTGACCAGTGTAGGCAGGGCATAATATTCCCTATCACTGTATACTATGTGACCAGTGTAGGCAGGGTATAATATTCTCTATCACTGTAATTACTGTGTGACCAGTGTAGGCAGGGCATAATATTCCCTATCAATGTATACTGTGTGACCAGTGTAGGCAGGGCATAATATTCCCTATCAATGTATACTGTGTGACCAGTGTAGGCAGGGCATAATATTCCCTATCAATGTATACTGTGTGACCAGTGTAGGCAGGGCATAATATTCCCTATCAATGTATACTGTGTGACCAGTGTAGGCAGGGTATAATATTCCCTATCAATGTATACTGTGTGACCAGTGAGGGAGGGTATAATATTCCCTATCACTGAATACTGTGTGACCAGTGTAGGCAGGGTATAATATTCCCTATCAATGTATACTGTGTGACCAGTGTAGGCAGGGCATAATATTCCCTATCAATGTATACTGTGTGACCAGTGTAGGCAGGGTATAATATTCCCTATCAATGTATACTGTGTGACCGGTGTAGGCAGGGTATAATATTCCCTATCAATGTATACTGTGTGACCAGTGTAGGCAGGGCATAATATTCCCTATCAATGTATACTGTGTGACCGGTGTAGGCAGGGTATAATATTCCCTATCAATGTATACTGTGTGACCAGTGTAGGCAGGGCATAATATTCCCTATCACTGTAATTACTGTGTGACCGGTGTAGGCAGGGTATAATATTCCCTATCAATGTATACTGTGTGACCAGTGTAGGCAGGGCATAATATTCCCTATCACTGTAATTACTGTGTGACCGGTGTAGGCAGGGTATAATATTCCCTATCACTGTATACTGTGTGACCGGTGTAGGCAGGGCATAATATTCCCTATCACTGTAATTACTGTGTGACCGGTGTAGGCAGGGTATAATATTCCCTGTCACTGTATACTGTGTGACCAGTGTAGGCAGGGTATAATATGCCCCTGTGTGATGTGATTTTTGAGTCTGTGAACATCTTAAAAAATCTTGTTTTGGAGTGCAATGGTTGCGCAGTCTGGAGGATTTGTGGATGTCAGTCTAAGTATAAGTAAAACTGGCATAATGTACTGCAATTTCATATAGGTTGTAAGTGAAATAAATTGTGCATCATTTGCGATCCAGTTTAAATACTAATACTAAATACTAAAAATGTTAAAGTCCCTTGCCCACCACCAACAGGCTAATTTTACAACAGATGAACACCATTTCTGAAGCTTAACTGACAATGAGGTATATATATAATAACTTATATATTTTGAGAATCCAAACTATAGACACAATATAAACGGCTTTAACCAGCCAGGCCAAACCACAAAACTGGAGCTCCGAATTAAAAGTTACACATATTCCATCACTGGGTATTTCAAGAACCTGTGAATTAACCTATACTTTTAATTGGCACATATACATTATTATATGACCTGAACACATGGATAGAGTTTTCATAAATGGTTTTGTAATGTCATTTTGCAGTTTTTTGGCACGTTAGTTTCTTTAAGTCTGGTAGAAAAAACTCTGACACTGCAAGCTTTTCTCCTACAAATCTTATGTATTAAATCAAATGGAGCTTTAAGCAGATTTAAATAATTTTATTCTGCGATAATCAAGGAGTATACATAGTAATTGCATAAATTTATGAAAGCAATCATTGTACTAAGCAGTCATTATGTGGTCCGACTATTAACTTTCATACCCCATCCAACCCCTTCTCCAAGAAGCGAAAATAGGGTTGGCTTGGGTATGAAATAAAAACTTAATTTCGGCTTAAAAAGTTTGCATATTGTAAAATTAAAATATTTAACAGATAATTTTAAACAGGTTATCGCATTTATTCAGTAATAAATGTTCTTAAAAGTGTTTTATTGTTGAAATCCTGCTAATATAATCTTTCCTATTGCTTAATGGAATTAAGGTGGGACCACGTAATGGTAGCTTGGAGACAATACCAGGTTTAACACAGAATTTTAAAATTACAAAATCATTAGTCAATAAAGAACACTTTAATTAAATTGCCTCCGACTCTTTAAGGCATGTTTATAATGCACTTGAGGAAAAGCATGCATTCCGATTGGTTGATAGTAAAATATGCGTGACTAATAAATAGCGCATAACCCATCACAAGTAAAGTCTGGTGACATTAAACTGTCAAAAACTATGAAATGCCTTAGAAATGGGTTAACCAGTATTGCAGTTTTGACTTTTGTGAAAGTATATCATTTGTTTAACGGTCACAAATCATGTTTAATAGCTCCACTAATTCATTGCCATTAAAAACGATTTACCACCATTAAACATAGTTAACCCTATATTGACATCAACCAACTGTTCACATCAGTCTTATGTCATTCCTTAAATAAGCATCCTAAAAACCAGTATGACATGGAGGTCAGAGGTTATTTTATTATGCGGGTAAATCTCCATGGTTTCGGTACACAGATTTATATATTATAAAATGTTTAAGTGAGAACAGGCCTACCTTTTAGTAATAATAAATAATCAAATATCAAAATGATCAAACTCTTAAGATTTTCACTCATGCTTCGCATTCATGAAAATATAAAAGTTTGCGCACTTCTCGATAAAATCAAATCTGTTATTCGCTCCTAAACAACAAATATCCTGTATTGATTTATATACCAGTATTTTGTTCCCGCAAGGTTTAGTTTTCCTTATATATCAGTTTTTGGTGACGAAGGAGTTATATTTCTACTTATTTCCTTCCTTTCCTGGTGAAATTGTTTACTTTTAATTTCATTCTTATTGAATTGTTATTTCATTGTCCATGCGGTAATCGATTAGTCAAAAGTATTAAAATTATTAATAAAGCGGGATATATATTGACTATTTTAAGATGATATTGTGTATTTGCTTTACAATATTTTGGATGCAGAAGATGATCAGGGTTGAAGCTTTTAGTGACCATGCCCCATAATCTCGAAACTTCGCTCAGCCAACATCCCATTCACAAGCTCAAAACTCAAATATTTCTTTTAGCTATAACTTTTTTCAGTGAGTATTTTCCATTTCGAAACTTTCAAGACAACTGTAATATTTGCTTATCTTTATATCTTTAAAGTTTCAAATAAATTACCAGTAAGTAAGACTTTCAAAATGTTATAGCGGAGTTGGAGATTTCGACTCAAAAGTTTCAAGAATACAGGGCCTGGTCATTTGTACAAAATTAAAGGGGTTGATGCACTATTTTCAAACAAGATTTATTTAAAAGGGCTCTGAAAAACTTGAAAAAACCCTGAAGAATCATCAAAATACCATGAAAAATAAAGGAGATATGACCTATTGAACATCTACAAAGAAACATAAATAGAGGCGGCCATATTGGAACGATGACATCATCACGCCTTTTTACCATATATGGCATATTGACAAAACATCTTTTAAAGCAAAGAAATTAAAATGGGCGCCTCCATTAATGTTTCTGCATCAACCCCTTATTATAATGCAGCATATACATTTTCATGTATAAACTTTCATGATAGCTTTACATTGTTTTAAACATTCTGCAATGTTTTGTAATGAATGATAATATGTTTTTTAAAACAAATTTCGGTAACAGATGATTATAAACAAATTATTAAGGCACTATAAACTTGCAAACATTTCAACATAATAATGCTGCATGGCCAATTTGAATGTATTTTTACAGGAACATGACAAGAAAAGAAGCAACCATTTTGGAGATCCCCTTGATCTGGACAATCAGATTACTGACATACAGACAATCCCGGACAGGAAATCCCCGCCTAACTCTACCCCATACGGGGCTATCACCAATGGTGACCCAAAGCCCGCCTCACCTGAGGGTAAGTGCAAAGTAATATTTGTCGGTAGTCGAATGTATGGGAGGGGAGTGTTGGCTCGCTCATTCATTACATTTATTCGAATTTCCTGTCTTTGAACACCACCATTACCTCAAAAGGATTTGAATATCTATATAATTCATTGTACCACTTTGATTAAACATTAAACACCACCCTTTACTCTAATATGTTTTCCTGATTCCAAAATTCATTGATATTGATAAACTACTTTATAAACATAGAATGTATACCTGTGTGGGGTTGTGGATTGGCAAAATAATTATTGATGAAACCTTATATTGCTTGATCACTTGTTAAAATCAGTTTGTTTGTTAGAGGCTGTGGGAGCCTATATGGTGGAAACCAATAATTTGAGCAAACATGGTGGCGAAATTCAATTTTTTTCATCTGTACACATCCATATTTCTTATCCGAACGTGCTATTTAATGCACCATTGCAAAGCTGCAAACAACCGAAATAAAATACGAATATTTTATAACTTAACAGTGTATAGATCATATCTTGAAAACATAAAACAACACTTAGAATCATTTGTGTACTTGGTCAGTATGCGATTGCTCACTAGGAAGTTACATTTTAAAAAACATTTCCATCTTCAAACATCACTCAAAAAAGTTCAACAATTTATTTTCTGTTAGGAATAGATTCAATTTAATGCCTTAACACTTTCCTACCCTGCTAGGCAACTCGAATTGTAAGCCTCAATCTGGCACACAAAAACAAACCGGTGCTTCACTTCTTTTTTGCTACGGGTGTAGCGAGCATTAGCGTCATTTGACTGTACTGGTTGTAAGCGTTTTTCATTATGGTTAGTTTTAGGTCAATTGCGAGCATCTGTAAAGGTATATTGATCAAATTTCTGTATGGGTGTGTCTGAATATACGAGAGATAATACATGAAACGTCCACATTTTGTCTTCAAAAATGATATTGGCATAGCGTGTTAAAACACACTTATTGCTCGTGATGTCCCGTCATTGTGGGATTATATAGCACTCAGGGGTGTAGTTAGAGCGGTTTTAAAAAGTAAACAAGACACATATTATGCCTGTGTGTGGGGGCGGGTGGAGGGGTTTGGATACTATATATTCTAGACATAGATAATCTGTTTTGCATATTTCTAATGCCTGCTTTGATGTCTGAATTTTCTTATTTTTGCTGCCGGGCAATATGTACGCAGCTGCGCACTCTGCATACATTTAGCTACACCTCTGGCCCTATTCATATTTAAAACAGTTATTCTTAATTAACCCTTTAAGTAATGTAACCATGTAGTCTGGTGACTTTACTCCAAGGTTATAATGAACCATTTGTTTTTTTTCAATCTATCATAATTACATATATTCAAAAATACATTCCTTAGCAAATTTAACAAAACCACCAGCATCATGTTATACATGTCTCAGTACATGTATATATTATCCTCTATCAACACCCGTTTTTTCAGTTTTACTGGCTACTTATTCAACGAACACTAAAAGGTCATGAGAGAAAGTATGTGTGTATATATGATTGGGGTTAAAGGTCTCTTTCAACACTAACAAAATGTAGTTCAGTCATATCATGACTGTCTACCCAGCGCTGCCACACTGAAATACCACCAAGTAGGCACATGCCATGATACACCACGTAGTCACATTATACCGACACCGGCCGACCATTCCTAGTACTGCCCTTTGCTGAACGTAAAGCAAGGGAGCTATTAGAATTTTTTTGTAAACCCACAAACTCCCGCTTGCGAGGCAGACGTTCCACCAATAAGCCACCGCCGGTTCAAAGGAGAAAAGGATCAAGAAATAAATAAAAGGCTTTCCTCACAACGAAGAAGTAGACAAGCAGATCAAATAGAATACAGGTATCAGCACGGTCCAGTGGAAAGTGGTTTTCTATTTGAAATCCGGATGAAGCTGGTTCAAACCTTTCTGGCGCCACTGAGTTGGTTGTGTGTTTTGGGTAAGATTCTTCCCTATAGACGTGTCCGTCGTATGGGTACGCTGACTTTAGGCTCGCCGGGGATGCAGATTGAAGAGGCGGGTGTGGCCCCAAACAACAGCACCCTCGGCCCAGTAGGACAGGACACACCAGTAGCGGATGTAGGGTATAGCACCTAGCGGATGTATTCTCCACAACACCAGCCGGCAACACTCACCGCCCAAGCGACAACTATACAGGGCGGATGCGACACAACACAGCATATCTACAAGAGAAACGATGCAGATTCAACACTACAGACATTTCTACAAATAGCATCTGGATCAAGTCCACGGTCTAAGGTACCTAGCTGTACCGGGATTCTCTGGTGGCTTATGGTGGAATGACAATAATCCTTAGAATCACACATGCACGCACACACGCACGCACACACACTCACACACACATACGATTGAACGGTAGTTTAAAATGACATTAAACCATATACATACTTCAACAGAAAATTTGAGGGTTGGCGTGGCGCAGTCGGTAGCGCGGCGGATTTGTAACCGGAGGCCCCGGGTTCAATCCTTCCTGGTGCCACTGAGTCTCATCGGTGTGTTCTTGGGCAAGACGCTTTTCCTTAGCCTCGTCCGTCGGATGGGGACATAAACCGGGTGGTCCCGTGTATCGGTCTATCCTCCGAGCACGTTGAAGAACCATAAGAATCTATTTGATAATAAGAGAAGGGCATGGTTCCCGGATTCCTAGGTATCCTTCCCCTCTCTCTGGGGCGGCTCTAAATAACCTGCGTTGATGAGCCGTTAAACAACATTCAAATTTTGCACTAGTTAATGCTGCTGATGCTACAATTTCTTTTACTTCTACAGAAATATTCACATGAATTGTTGTTTACATAAATCTGCCAGGAACTTGCATTTACGGAGTCCAAATAATTGCAATGCATTTGCCCTTTCCACAGAACCATACGTTATTTACAGAAATAAAATTCTTTATCAAATTCTTGGTATTCATCTTGTTTGTAAAACATATGATGAGTCAATTGTTTGTAAAACATATTCTTTGTAAAACTAATTCTATCTTCTATCAGCAACACCCGTACAGATTTTTTTAAAATATTGCTCTTAACAGGCGTACTTATCTCTTCTTACACATGTACAGTATTTCCGCTCAAATGTTGAGAAACAAATAAGTGTCGTACAGTGGCCTATTTATAAAATTTGCAGGAAATAAGCAAAATTCGCGTAATCCAAAACCATGAGCGCATTCTTTGATATCTACTTTATAAGACATTTTAGTAAATTAACTTCTGGAAGAGAAGGCTCGAATTATTCTTAAATTGTTTGAACATGAAGCATTCATTGATTTCGCGAGTTCGTCAAGTACCATAGATTCAAACCATATTTATGGCTCCCCCACACAAAGTGTGGTAGGGGAGCCATATTGATTTTGTGCTTTCTGTCTGTAGGTCTGTCTGTAGGTCTGTGTCACAAACGATGTCCGATCAATAACTAGAGAATGGTTGGACCTAGGGTCCTCAAACTTGGAAGGATGGTTGGTCATGACAAGTAGATGACCCCTATTGATTTTGGGGTCACTAGGTCAAAGGTCAAGGTTGCGGTGACATTGACTATCAAAACGATGTCCGATCAATAACTAGAGAATGGTTGGACCTAGGGTCCTCAAACTTGGAAGGATGGTTGGTCATGACCAGTAGATGACCCCTATTGATTTTGGGGTCACTAGGTCAAAGGTCAAGGTCGCGGTAAAATTGACTTTCAAAACGATGTCCGATCAATAACTAGAGAATGGTTAGACCTAGGGTCCTCAAACTTGGAAGGATGGTTGGTCATGACCAGTAGATGACCCTATTGATTTTTGGGTCACTAGGTCAGAGGTCAAGGTCGCGGTGACATTGACTATCAAAACAATGTCCGATCAATAACTAGAGAATGGTTGGACCTAGGGTCCTCAAACTTGGAAGGATGGTTGGTCATGACCAGTTGTTTAATTATTTTTTAATGTTTTTTTTAATGTTTTTTTTTAATTTTTAATTCTTTTTTTAATTTTTGCATAAAAAGTTTTAGGATCGGCCCTTAAAAAAATAGAGTTGGTCGGGTTACCTGAACCACACATATTTTTTTATGTGACCTTACTGATACAGATAGTAGATACAGTCACAGGGATACGATCTCAGATCAATAGAGAATGGTTGGACCTAGAGTTGTCAATTACGCCTGTTCGGGCGAGTGGGGGAGCCATACGTTTTTGTCCCATGGACAATAACAATTTCTAGTTCCAATTGATTTGGGCATCTAGACATTTTCTACTGTATGCATTAAATTCAGATCTATTCATAAAAACAATCGCCATCGAAAACAAAGTTTAAAAAGGATATATAAATCAACTTATGGATTTATTTCCACCCACCATGTTAAATCTGCCATATTTTGCTCAAATCATTGGTTTCCACTGTACAGGCTGCTATAGCCTGTTTAACATTTTCATCTATAAACGTGTACCAGTCATAAAGGGGCATAAAGGGGCACACAGTAATCATAAGCTTATTTTTTTTAAAACTCATGGTTATTTTTCTACGTAACTTGCATTTGTGCAATCATTAATCTTAAGTAAGAAATGTATAAATTAAGTTGTTTTTGCATATTACTTTGCACCAACAATATATTTAAACATACGGCAGAATAATAAGAAAAAATAAAAAAAAAATTTTTTTTTTTTAATTATATGCAAGCAGGTTTAAAGTCAAAAATGAGTGCATATAGGATTAATAACTGGAGATGCTAATTTTAATACTTTATAAAGTTTGAATACTAAATAAAAAATTAAAAATTCAAGAGTGCCATGCGTCCCTTTAAGATGAAATTTAAATGTAATAATAATAATAGATTCAGCCATATAAGCATTCCAGTCAACTTTACACATCTGAAGAAAATGTCCACTAAACTAGAAACTAAACAATACAGATCCTGACTACAATCCAAAAGAAGCCAAAAAGATGGAAGATGCACTCAAGAAGATGGAGAAGAAATCAGAGAAGAAAACTTTCAAGGACACCGCTAAGACTGTCATGCTGGCTGCCAAATTGTCACCAAAATCCCAGCGCAAAAAAGATCTCTTGTTAAACTCTACCGCTCAATTGAAGGTATGTTTTGGTTAACTTCAGATGTAGCTGTAATTTTATCTGTAAATGTTAAATTCACCTTGATCTTACATATATAAAGTGCATAATTCAATAGAAACCCCTGCTGAATCTTCAATAGCATTGCTATAGAAAGTAGATACATAAACATAAAAAGACCAATATTACTTAGTGTTTGCCCTACTTTTTCCTCCAATCAGACGGTGAGGAATTAAAAAAAAATGGCGAACTTATTCATGTAAATTTCTAACGATAAACAATTTTAACCATTTAATCATTAAGTAATCGCTAACTAAATGGCACGCGCTTGTTTGGACACAAGGAGGCGGATTTAGTTGAAGCGCGAACTTGTTAAGAGGCGTGGTTTCGTAGAAGCGTGGGGGAAAAAGTAGGGCAAACACTAAGTCAGAGGCTAAGAAGTGAAATTTTAACAATTAAGAAACCCCGGTCAGTCGCTGCGCTCCTTCCCTTAGGGTTTCTTAATTGTTAAAATTTCACTTCATAGCCTCTAACTAATACATAGTATGCAATAAAACATTTGCTTTAACTTTATCTTATTTTCATGTTTAAGGATTTAAGGGAGATAATTCGAGGATTTCTCTTTTATTTCTTTTCATCAACCAGTTATTTACTTTATTATTTTAAACATACAGTATATTTTTCATGTTCCTTTGTCCTGTATATCCATATTTTACAAAACAATCTCTCTCCTTGATACTTATTCAACTATCCCATGATGCATTGCTACACCTTTCAATAAGCAACTTAGTCCTGGTCAGTAAGCACAGTGAGGATTTGAATCACTGAAAAGTACTATATTTGCATGAGAGTTAATTAAAAATTGTAATGCAAAGGCAGATTAGGCGTGAAGTAGTTAGCAGGTGTGCTATTTTACCTGCCAAATAAAAATATTACCTATGGTAAAAGATAATGAAACAGGCTTTATCCAGTACAAAGGGTTACAATTATATATACATGTATACACATAAATCAATCTAAACTATGTCCATATCCTCCACCTATCCCTTTTAATGCATGTTAGTGATTCTTTCAACTCATTTAATTCACAGTTACTGCAGTTATGCATAATCATCAAGAAGTGAAGGAGGAGTTATGGCAACCATTTGCGCTCATCTTCTACAGTTTTCAACAATTTATGTAAAACTTTCTGAAAGTTAAATTATAAAGTTGAGAGGTTCATACTGCATGAAGTCCTGTCAGATGAAATTTCACAGGCATATAACAGTATACTTGGGAATCAGCTGAAAGAAGAGATAACCCAGTAAACAGTCTATGAAGCCATTTTATAATTATTTTATATTTAGAATTTTGTGGTTCTTGGTTTCCATGAACTCACATTTCTATTATGTTTCTGTAAAGAAGGTGAAGAGACTCAATCCATTCTCAGAATTGATTGAGTTTGTACTTGACATTGTGTATATTAGTTTCTTAGAATCAAGAATCGCAAAATATAAAACGATTTAATAGACTGTTGGTAGTGTATTATACAATTCCATCTGTCTTGCCGGGACCTCTTTTGACTCTGCGTCAGGCCTCAGATTCTGATTTTATGATGAACAACTGGCTTCTGTAATACAAATAATTTGGTAGACATTGTTTTAAAATTATTCTATCTTTTCAGAAAAAAAAACACAATCTTAGTTACTGTAATAAATGATCTTTTAGCATAGTCAAAATTTAGCGCAGTAGATTATTAGTCCCCGACCGGTCCTGACCGGAGGGGACTTTCGGTTTATCATGCATTGTGGGATTTTTAAACAACTTGGCACAAATGTTAACCATAATGAGCCGGCATGTCGCGCTCAAGACCCAGGTCCGTAGCTCAAAGGTCAAGGTCACACTTGGAGGTTAAAGGTCAGAAATAGGCTTGTCCAGGCTGTAACTTTGTCATTCATCGTGCGATTTTGAAATAACTTGGCACAAATGTTCACCATAATGAGACGGCATGTCATGCATAAGACTCAGGTTCATAGCTTAAAGGTCAAGGTCACAGATGGAGGTTAAAGGTCAGAAATAGGCTTGTCCGGGCTGTAACTTTATCATGCATCAAGGGATTTTGAAATAACTTGGCACAAATGTTAACCATAATGAGACGGCATGTCGCGCGTAAGACCCAGGTCTGTAGCTCAAAGGTCAAGGTCACAGTTGGAGGTTAAAGGTCAGAAATAGGCTTGTCCAGGCTGTAACTTTGTCATGCATGTAGCTTTGTCATGCATTGTGGGATTTTTAAACAACTTGGCATAAATGTTCACCATAATGAGATGGCATGTCGCGCGCAAGACCCAGGTCCGTAGCTCAAAGGTCAAGGTCACAGTTGGAGGTTATAGGTCAGAAATAGGCTTGTCCGGGCTGTAACTTTGTCATGCATCGTGGGATTTTGAAATAACTTGGCACAAATGTGCACCATAATGAGACATGTCGAGCACAAGACCCGGTAGGGGACTATGGCTGTCCCTCGGACTGCTTCTTGTTTTCAATGGTTTCGGGCATATAGCGCAATGATAAATTAGTGCTCGGCCATAGACTACAGAATTTTGGCAATTTCTGACAATTTCCAGTTATTCCCGATCATACAGTTATTCCCGATCGGACATCATCAACATGGCAGTTTCGATTGCTTTTATTTGTTCTTGCCTTCAGGCTGTCCACAAAATTGTTTGGTGTAACGGCATTTCCATTTCTGAGTGAACACATCTTACAAACATGGCAAACCCAAACTCATTGAAACTATGAATTAGATTGTGAAAAATGTTGACAGAACAGTAAGCAATAAGTCCCGAAAACTGCTACTAGTGTCTATTGATAATATGGTGTTGGCGTGTTAATCCGATAATAACCACGGAAATTCCCGACGCTCGTTCTATAAACAGATATACTACACAACACGCCAGAATAACAGTACACAGCCGACTAATTTATGTAATGTGCTAAAGCTTTATACAATTAATTTAAGTGAGACATTATATTCTTTTGTTAACTGCAGTTTATATTGAACGAGTACTCTTCTCGTTGAATTAGAAAATACTAATCTAAAGAACTGCGAACTAAGTATAGTCATTCACAATCGTTGTGTTGACAGTGTTTGCCATATAGTAACTACAGCATGGCATAACGTCAGTACTATTGATGACACTGCATTCATATTTAGGCCTATGTTAGATATGAAATTAGCTTTAAAAACTATTGTATCTGTATGACCTTGACCCGCTAAACACTAGTTCCAACCCAGCCCAATGTAACTAAGCATGCCACATTGTCTTCTTTTCATCCAAGATCCCATGTGTCATTTGTTGAAGGAGCACAAAACACGCACTTTCTGTGCAAATATCGTTATAATTTTATATCTTTTATTATATACTTCCCAGTGAAATAGTGGATGGTATGGTTATAATAAACCTTATATTCTCATTGTTTATATTTTCACAGTGAGAATATAAGAACTTATATTCTCACTGCTCGAAAAAATGGAACTACTTTTTTCTACAATTGCTTATAACAGTCATAATTCATGTCAAAGTTTAGAACTATATTCTATGCGCACTAAATATATGTAAATCGTCTCACGCACTGGCGTTACTATATTTATCCGTGAATACGTTAAAGGGGAACTGCCGGAACGAAACGAAACCAACAAATATCCTCTATATAGTCAGCTGTCCTATTATATCTGTCATTAATCTTGTAATTTGTTTTATTTCCCCTATTATTTTATCACAGAGCACTGGAGATGGTAAACACAGCTTTGTAAATAAAGCATTTTTTTTCAAAGATGACCGTGAAAAAAATGAACAACTGCACATAGATGATAAGGCACAATTTCAGGTGAAAAGACAACACGAATATGACTAACATTTTATTAAAAACATTTAAACTAACATTTAATATCATAATATATATTGTTTGGATAAACTAACATCTAACATCATAATATATATTGTTTGGACCAACGAATGTTGTTTTTTACCATGATGGTTATAACTCTACCTGAAGAATATTTTTAAAAAACAATTTAATGCAAAACTTGCCTCGACTTCAAATTAATAGTGTTATTAGTAACTGGCCCTTTGAGATCGTCAAGGCCGATCTTTGTGGCTTTAACGAATACCGCTTAAGCCAGTGCTAGAGGGTGTGAGGGGTGTTGTTGCTTTTATTACCTCTCATGACCAGTGACCATTTCTCTTTTTGAGTTTGTTTGCCCACAAGTGATCCCTTTTTCATCAGATATTTTATTTGGACTGTTTCTGTGGTAGCTTTATGTCACTATGACAACCATTTATTTAAATACAATTATGCACACATGAAAGTTGAGATATAGATGTTAAGAGATGAGACCCATCAAAATGTCTAGTAAATCAGAACAGTTTTTTTTTAAAAGATATGTGGAGTCTACAAATGTATATCTCCTCGTGCTAACGTAGGTACCAGATATCGTCACATTTATGTAGGTTCTTTAATATACCTAAATCAAAATGAGTTATATCATAAATATTTGTGCCAGTAGTCGTTACCTGGTTCGAGTATTAACTTTTATATATCCCATCCAACCCTTTCTCCAAGAAGCGAACATGGGGTTGGCCGGGGTATCAAATAAAACCTTAATTTCAGCCTAAAAAGTTTGCTTATTGTAAAATTAAAACATTAACATGTAATTTTAAACAGGTTATCACATTTTTTCAGTAAAACATGTTTTTAGCTCGACTGATCAGAGATCAGCAGAGCTTATGCCGTGGTGCGGCGTCCGTCGTCCGTCTGTCCGTAAACTTTTTTTGTAGCGACTACTTCTCTGAAACTACTGGATGGATATTCATGAAACTTTACAGAAATGTTGCCCATGAAGTCTAGTTGATCCTAGCAAAAATGTTGATGTGAAATCTAAGATGGCCGCCACAGCTAAAAATAGATTTTTAAAAAATAAGTTTGTAGCGACTACTTCTTGAAAACTATAAGTGATATTGATATGGGACTATTTCTAAATTGATCAGCATGACATGATGTTGATCCAAGTCTAACATTATTTTGATTCGTCGTTAAACATGGCTGCCAGTGGCCATCTTTGTTTACATAGAGTTATATAGTAAAAACTTGTAGCGACTACTCCTCTGAAACTACTGGACGGATGTTCATGAAACTTCACAGGAATGTTGCTCTTGATGTCTAGTTGATCCTAGAAAAATTTCAGGCTAGCCGGAAATTCAAAATGGCCACCACAGCTAAAAATAGATTTAAAATAAATAAATTTGTAGCGACTACTTCTTGAAAACTGTAAGTGATATTGATATGGGACATTTTCTAAAATGATTAGCATGACATGATGTTGGTCCTTGTCAAAAATCGTTTTGATTCGACGTTAAACATGGCTGCCAGAGGCCATCTTTGTTTACATAGACTTATATAGTAAAAACTTGTAGCGACTACTCCTCTGAAACTACTTGGCAGATTTTCATGAAACATTACAGGAATGTTGCTCGTGATGTCTGATTGATCCTAGCAAAATTTCAGGTCAGCCAGAAATTCAAGATGGCAGCCACAGCTAAAATAGATTTTTAAAAAAAAAGTTTGTAGCGACTACTTCTTGAAAACTATAAGTGATATTGATATGGGACTTTTTCTAAAATGATCAGCATGACATGATGTTGATCTGAGTTGAACATTATTTTGATTCGACGTTAAACTTGGCTGCCAGTGACCATCTTTGTTTACATAGAGTTATATAATGAAAACTTGTAGCGACTACTCCTCTGAAACTACTTGACGGATTTTCATGAAACTTTACAGGAATGTTGCTCTTGATGTCTAATTGATCCTAGAAAAATTTCAGGTCGGCCGGAAATTCAAGATGGCCATCATGGCTAAAAATAGATTTTCAAAATTCAAGTTTGTAGCGACTACTTGAAAACTATAAGTGATATTGATATGGGACTTTTTCTAAAATGATCAGTATGACATTGGTCCTTGTCAATTATTTTGATTTGACATTAAACATGGCCGCCAGTGGCCATCTTTGTTTACATAGAGTTATATAATGAAAACTTATAGCGACTACTCCTATGAAACTACTTGATGGATTTCATGAAACTTTACAGAAATGTTGACCTAGCTATCAAAAATCTATCAGTAGAGCTTCAAGGTCATTGACCTCTTGTTTAATGTTTTTTATTGCCAAAATATCCATTATAAAATCCTGCTATTATAAGCTTTCCCATTGCTTAATAGAATTAAGGTGGGACCACGTAATGAGAAGCTTACCCCTTTGCTGTAAATAATCTGTGTTTACATTGTTATTATTTTAAAAGTAATGAGTTGTGTGTGATTGTTTCTAAATATAGCCTGATTTGGGGTCGTCTTTCTATACTGAATAGTAATCATCATCTTCAGTTTAATACGATTAACCCGCTTTGAGGATGATTGAAGTGTTTGTATTTAGGCCAGAGTTTTTTGATTTTTAGATTAACGGACCCACCGACTGCAAGTTTTGCCGAAACCAAAAAAAAAAAAAAAAAAATAAAAAATAAAAATATGAAGTCAGGCAACTGAGAGAAACTTTCAGTATTGTGAGACCTATCTTCCTCTCCTGCTTCAACAGAGCCTTAAAATCATCCACACGGAATGCTAAAAAAACAAAGAAGCAAAAACAATGATTTCTGGATGTATGGAAGTGCTAATTCAAACTGTGAAATAACGTTGGTTAAAATTTAAGAATTGAATGTTATTTTTATGTGTTTCGTCGAGGTATGAAGGACTACAGTAACATATTAAAATGGCATTTTTTGGTCACCATCTTAATTTTATTTTTATTTTTTTTCCCTCCTCCTACCCTCAACTTTTAGAAAAAAATTCCGTAAATCAATTAATAAAAAAAACTGGCCTTATGTATGGTTAATACAATGTTCAAATGTTCAAATTGCATTTGAATAAAAAATAAATCTTTGGAATAAATTAATTTTACTGTATTTGAATTTAAGGTCAAATAACTGTTGTCAAATTTAAATTGAATAGTGCATACTTGTCGTCTCCCTTCAATTAAAAACTGTGCCATACACTGTTTAATCAATGTTCCGACAAAGGGTCTGGAACTTTTCCTGTGTATGCTCCTGTGTATGCTCTTTTATCCAGACGTATTTTGTTTATAAGGGTAATTTCAATAGTTAAACAGGTTGGTTTAAGAGGGTGCGGTTAACCTTAAAAAAAGAAGAAAAGTCTCCAGTTATTCTGGAGATTTGTAAAGTGGGGATGAAAAATAATCACAACATCTAGAGTTTTATTAGATTATTAGTAAGGCCAAATAAAATAATAGGTCTGGTTCCGGTTTCCCGACTGACCCTGGTTTTAGGGGCTGACCCTTAACATTTTATGTCCCCACAATAAATAAAAAAAAAAAAAAAAAAAAAAAAAATAAAAAAAACATTATTTTTTTTTACATTTTGCATTTTATGTTTTCTTTCCTTCTTTTTGTTTTTAATCATTTTCTCTATCAGTTCTGTATCTGATGATATCAACAAATGTATAGTTAAGTTTATTTATGTATTGGGTATAAAAGTATATGTAATAAAATATTTTCCATGCCTACCTACCCTATTTTTTTTGAGCATGTAATAGGAACCACACATATAGTTTTATTTGGCCTAAAGCTATATTGCGTGTATAATATGCTGCTGTTCTTATATTGTATATATGTTCTGAATGACGATGTACTTTGTACAAGTCTAAATAAAATATCTGTTCTGTTCTGTTCTGTTAATCGAATGGTACATGGCTACATTAGAGCTTTTTTTGGAAAAAATACTAAAACAACACAACATACCAAATGTTATTCCTTCAGTTTCGATATTGATAAAATATGTGTCTGGCTCAAGCAGGTGAGAAAACTTAAGATTTAACATTTTGCAGTCTCTTTACATTAAATACAGTAGTGAAATCTGACTCAAATTTTCAAGTGGAACTTCAACATTTATGAATTTCATGTTAAAATGCATACTGTGATTAAAAAGTCTACAACATCACAGTTTTGACCTTTAACTGGCTGCAACCTTTTTTTTTACAGAACATTTTAGCCCTTAACCCGCTAAGCACAACTATAATAGCCTTTGCGTCCATTGTAAACCCAGACCACCCTGCAAGTAACTCGCAGGCTGATCAGGGTTTACAATGTCCAGCTGCTGATCAGTCATTTTGGCAAAAACACCACTTTGTCACATAAATTTAATGGACGTAATTCAAAGAAAGAACAGCCCATTATATGTATGTAGCGGGTTAAGGGTTAAGATTTCTCTGGAATATTATGTGAAATAAACTCTACTTCTTCCTTGAATACCTCTTGTAACATATGTTTTTTCAGACTGTATGTTTATTAAAATGTGTATACCTTAACTAAAAATACTAACCTGTTAATGTACAAGTAATTTTATTTAAGTTTCTATCAACACAAAATCAAAGGTCATTCATACACTTGACATAATTATGATTTAGTTCTAATTGTTTTTTTCATTGGCTGTTCTGATTTAGTTCCAGCATTATTTGACTATTTATTTAATAGAGATATATGCATGTGCACTAAGGTTAAAGTAGCTATTCCCCCAGCAACAAACACATTTTACAACATAATTACACCGTTTCTAAACCTACTGATGACAAGGTGTATATATCCTGAAAGGAAAAAGAAATGCGACATTGGAATTTCCGCTATATATTGTATGTACCATATGCTGCTGTTAATCAAATGGTACATGGCTAAGTAAGATCTTTCCTTCCGAAAAAAGGACTAAACTTGGGATGCAAAATTTTGCAAACCTTTACGTTAAATACAGTACTGAACTGGCTCAATTTTTCAAAGAGGAACTTCAACATTTATGAATTTCTTGTTACAACGTGTACTCATCGGGGGCCACTTTCCGTCACTTATGTAAACATAAACTAATTTTTCAGACAAATCTATGTATCCTGACAATTTTTACTCTATTTTCTGTTAGGTTACCTCTTCCTGGAAATTTGATACCAAAGAATTTTGTTTGATACAAATTATCGAAGTGGCACGTGACCTTTTTATAAATAGACTTAAACTGAGAAATCATTTTGTTTACAAGCCCAGTTTCCGTCATGTATTTTATCGAGTGATAGATTCAACTAGGTCAAGATACAGTAAACTTTTAAGAATTAGAAACTTGTTTGCAAGTCTATTCAACAATTTCATTGTATAAATGGTATGTTTGCATTGTTCCATCAGTCACATCGATCGTTATAACAATGCGCCTGGTAACGTCAATGTAAAATGTTCAACGACAACAATTTACAGTAACTCTGTATAAATCAAACAGATACAGGTTGTACGAGTTGCTTCTCTTTGGTTAAACTATATAATCATGGTATATTTTAACTGGGTCCACTGAAGAGTGATAAAAATATGACGTCATTACAGTGTTATTTTTTTAATAGTGTATTATGCGGCAGTATGCGCGCGCATCCCCAATGCCATATAAGGAAGAAAACACATTTTTCGGAGAAATCCCTTTCGTTTTTGTACCGCTTATTTACTTTTTGGTTGTTTTTCCTGTTTCCAATCTTCAGTTATAAACGTCTGACAATAAATGACATCGCGTAAGTAATTTGCAGTGTAAAAACGTTTTTTAAATGAGAATGACGGAAACTGGGCTTGGACGGAAACTGGCCTCTAACGAGTACTGTGATTAAAACATCTACAACATCACAGTTGTGTCCTTTACCTCTAAATAACTGCAACTTTTTTTTTACAAAACTTCTTGGGATTTCCTTGGAATATAATTATATGGAATTAAGAAAACAGCATATACAATATATAGCGGAAATTCCCGCGTCGTGTTTCTTTTTCCTTTCAGTATATATGTAACTTACATATTTTGAAAATCCAAAATTGTTATAGACACAGTATAAACGGCTTTTACCAGCCAGACTGAACCCCAAAACTGGAGCATCGAATTAAGAGTTAACATCTCATAATTCATTTAACTTATGTTCAGTCACAGGTGTTAAAAACTCGTGAGTAAACCAGTACTTTTAAATTGGCAACTATACAGTTTTATGCGACATGAATACCATCGAATTTGATAAATAGTTTTGTAGTGTAATTTTGCCGTTATTTGGCGGGTTAGTTTCTTTAAGATCACAGTAAGATTCTGTTTATTTTATTCAATTTCTTATTAATTTTGTCTATAAATAGTAATTAAAAAAAAACAGAATTTTTATATAATTTTTCCAGCATCATGTCTGTAGAAACAGATAACAAGAATCTGTCAGCTGAAGCGTTTGGTAGGTTATGAACAATGGCTGATTAAGACGGTTTATTCAATTTATTCCAGGTATATCCAAATGAGCTTGAGAGCCAACCAGAGTTTAGCGGTTTCAAGGACTGGTTACACACATTTGAACTGTACCGAGGCAAGAATATGGGCAATGAGATCTCCGAAGAGGGAAGAATTGTGGGCAAGTTTAAGGTAGGTCATCAAGGTATCTGTCACCTTGTTTCATGCATCTGTAGCCATAGCTGTGTCTAGCCAACATTACGTGGTCCGAGTATTGACTTTCATACCCCATCGCCAAGAAACGAAAACGGGGTTGGCTGGGGTATGAAATAAAACCTTACTTTTGGCTTTTCTGTAAAAATGTTTTTTAAACATGTTTTATTGTCGAAATATCCATTATAGAATCCTGCTAAGCTTTCCGATCGCTTAAAGGAAATAAGGCCGTAACACGTCATAAATATAATTATTTCGTGATTTTAAAGCTGCATTAGCCTTACCTTTTAGCTTATAAAACACAAAATAATTACGTTGACAAACATTACAATTCTCCCATTATTGAATATTTAATACAAAGAAATAAGTAGACGGAATTCAGTAGCAGTATAAAAAGAAAGTACCACTTTGTGGGATTGAACTCCAATGCTCCAACTCTAGTGCGCTAATGGATACCACATGATCAAACAAGATGACCTATAGGTAAATGCGGTCCCGCAATGTTAACAAAGAATAAAAATTTAAATTTTCAAATTAACTAATTTATTACTACATCCTTATTTGGCTCTATGCTCATGTTTCCATGGATACATTTCACTGAAGAAAAATTGTTATTTGCTTATGCGCAATATATGGTATACTGACGGACTGTGTCCCTTTAAAGAACATAACGTGGTACCGCCTTAATTCCATTAAGCGATGGGAAAGCTTATATAAGCAGGATTTTGTAATGGACATTTCGATAATAAAACATGTTTAAAAACATTTTTTCCTTGAAAAACGCAATAACCTGTTTAAAATTACCTATTAAATGTTTTAATTTTACAATATGCAAACTTTTTAAGCCGAAATTAAGGTATTATTTCATACCCCAGCCAACCCCGTTTTTCCTTCTTGTAGAAGGGGTTGGATGGGGTATGAAAGTTAATACTCGTACCACGTATTGAAAGGTCTGCTTGACCTTCTCTGCTCATGCATGAATGTGTGTATAAACATATATTGCTGCTTTTCCTACAGTAAGATTTATTCCTAAAAGCAAAATAACATAACATTAATTTGTTATGAAAGTAAGCTGTACAAGTATCAATTATGCGGGTATTTCATCCATCAAATATAATTCTACTAAAATGGCACCACCTCTGATTTAAATGAAATTTGGCCTAAATGTATTTGAAATAAAGTGACATTTCTCTGAAACTGCTGACAGTTCACATGTAGAATTATTGCATCAACTTGTATCTAGTTTGTGTTTAGTTGTCAGCATCATAATTACAATGCAAATTGTACATACTGTTTTTTTGGTAAATGTAAAAAAAACGATTATCTACTTCCCTATTATCAATTTATACCAGTAGAGCACCTTCAGGCCCACTTGTTTAAACAGGTTTGTAAAAATAAACGTAAGAATTTATTTCACCGATACAAAAAAAGTGCACATTTTAGTTCTTTATTATTTGGAGAACTGAATCATCCAGTTAAATGATATATACGGTAGATTTAAGAAATAACTGTGCTAAGATTTTCAATCTGGGATGGTATGTGAGTGGGTCAAAACATTTTGTTGTCTTCATCCAATGACATTGTTTGTTGCAACGTTTGTCATACAACAAAGAAAATTCTCAGGATTTCATTGGACGGTACACCGTAGATACATGATATGAGAAATTTGACGAATTCCCCATGGGTGACACATACCTGCAATAAACAAAAACAAAATGGCGGAGATTACTATTCGTTGTTTAAACCATTGATTGTTTCTTTCATACTATTTTTCTGCACTTTCCATTGTGGGTTAAAGTCTGACATAATCGTAAGTAGTGTTGTTTGACATTTGAAAGATAATAAAACGCCAACATTGTGACAAACGACGTTTTTTTATTTAAAAAATCCGCCAAATTTGACGACGTTAATAGCGTTGATGTCATGAGTGTAAACATTAGTGACGTCATGTGTTAATAAAGAAATAGGGGCACGTTAAAGTGGTTTGTTTTTCAATATAGTAGTAACAACTTTGAAGTGTTACAAATTCGTTATTGGATTCTTTATAGGGGACATGGGCTGACATTCCCTATCTGGCAAGTATATTCCCCCTCGCCTGACGGTTCCAGTCAGTATAATTTCCAGGCAGGGAATGTGAGCCAATGTCCCCTGTCAAGAATCCACCGCGAGGGGGAATATAAAGTCCAGGCAGAGAATGTGAGCCCATTATGTCCCCTGTTAAGAATCCAAATAACTAATAATGTGACATCACATACTTTTCAGACGGTACATCGGGCGTTTTATGATACGTTAGCTAATGGAGTAACATGTTACAGTATAGTTGCATTAGAAACTTCATATGTTAAGTTTTATCTAATTCATTTACTGCAGGGGTTCCCTGAAGATCTACAAGATACCCTTGCCTGCAGATATAGAGGACAAGACGATGACAGGCGACCCACAGGGGCTGCCAGGAAATGACCCCATTAAGGTCCTTGTTAGGGTCTATGTTGTCAAGGTCAGTAGTCACAATTATGTCATCTTTATTGTTAGAGATATGGATTTACAGTCAAAATGGAGACAAGAGAATCACCAAAACCAAAAGTAAACAAATTGATCCATCAAGAGGTGTTTAAAGGATTGCATTTTTATTCATTCAGTCCAAGCTATCAAAGGTGTCTAGCCACTTAGTGCTTTGGACTCTGTGTCATTAGGGTTAGGAAGTAATTAGTCACATAAAACATGTCCAATTTTGGATTTATGTGGCTATCAATTTTGCATTGAATTAGCCACTTAAGACTATAATTGTTAGAATGTCCGTCCGTCTGTCTGTCTGTCTGTCCGTCCATAAACTTTTTTTTGTAGCGATTACACTTCTGAAACTACAGAATGGATTTTCATGAAACTTTACAGAAATGTTGCCCCATGAAGTCTAGTTGATCCTAGCAAAAATTCATGTTGATGTGAAATCCAAGAGGGCCGCCAAATCTAAAAATAGATTTTTAGCTCGACTATTCGAAGAATAAGAGAGCTTATGTAATCACCCCGGCATCCCACATCAAGGTTTGCGTGTAAGCTGTGTTTACAAGTCTATATCTCTTACATTTCTTATCCTACCACAACCAAATTTGTTCATGGGCTTCCCTTGTAGCATTATCTTAAGGGCTGCATAGAATTTTGGTTCCTGTAACCCATGGGCTCCCATGGAACGCAAATTATGGTAGCCCATAAAAGTGCCCCATTTCACATCAAATTTTGCGTGTAAGCTGTGTTTACAAGTCTATATCTCTTACAATTCTTACCCTAGCACAACCAAATTTGGCCATTAGCTTCCTTATAGCATTACCATAAGGGCTGTTTAAGTAATTTTGGTTCCTGTAACCCCTGGGCTCCCATGGAACCCAAATTCTGATAGCCCTTAAAATATGTCTGTTTCACATCAAATTTTGCGTGTAAGCTGTGTTTACAAGGCTATATCTCTTACATTTTTTGTCCTAGCTGAACTAAATTTTGGAATTGGTTTCCTTACAGTATGTTGTAAAGGGTTGGATAAGTAATTTTGTCTTCTGCAAATTCTGGGCTCCCATGGAACCCAAATTGTGATGTGATTTTTTTTTACATATTTCTGTGAGCTTTTGTCAATTCTTACACATATATGTTTCAACCCTCCCCACCCCCTCCCCCCGCCTCCCCCACCCGCCTCTCACCAAATCACCCCCACCCACCATGCCCCACACTTGAATTTATTTTTTAATTTATTTTTTTAAATATTTCTGTGTTGTTTTAGTCAATTCTTACACATATATGTTGCAACCCTCCCCGCCCCTAACACCCATCCCCCCTCCTCTCACCCCATCAACCCCCCCCCCCCACCCACCCCGCCCCAGACTTGATTTTTTTTTTTTTTACATATTCTGTGAGCTTCTGTCAATTCTTACACATATGTTGCAACCCTCCCCCACCCACCACCCCACCCCCATCACCCCACCCACCACGCCCCACACCTTTTTTTTTTTTACATATTTCTTTGTTGTTTTAGTCAATTCTTACACATATATGTTGCCCCCTCCCCCCCGCCAACTCCCGCCTCTCCCCCCCGCTCTCCCCCACACCTCACCCCACTTGAAAATCTAATTTTTTATTTATTTTTTTACATATTTCTGTGTTGTTTTAGTCATTTCTTACACATATATGTTGCAAACTCCCCCGCCAACCCCCCCCCCCCCCCCCCCCTACCACCCTCCCACCCCGCCTCTCACCCCCTCCCTCCCCCCCCCCCACTTGAAACTTTTTTTTTTTTTTACGTATTTCTTTGTTGTTTTAGTCAATTCTTACACATATATGTTGCCCCCTCCCCCCCGCCCACTCCCGCCTCCCCCCCCCCCCCCGCTCTCCCCCACACCTTACCCCACTTGAAAATCTATTTTTTTTTTTTTTTTTTTTACATATTTCTGTGTTGTTTTAGTCATTTCTTACACATATATGTTGCAAACTCCCCCGCCAACCCCCCTCCCACCCTCCCACCCTGCCTCTCCCACCCCTCCCCTCCCCCCCCCCCCCCCCCCCCCCCTCACTTGAAACTTTTTTTTTTTTTTTACATATTTCTTTGTTGTTTTAGTCAATTCTTACACATATATGTTGCCCCCTCCCCACCCCCCCCCCCCCCCCCACCCCCAAAAAAAAACTCCCGCCTCTCCCCACTCCCGCTCTTGAAACTTTTTTTTTTTTTTTTTTTTTTTTACATATTTCTGTGTTGCTTTTGTCAATTCTTACACATATATTGGGCCCAAAACCCTCCACCACCCCCCCCCCCCCCCCCCCCCCCCCCTCTCACCCCGCCCCACTTGATTTTATTTTTTTTACACATTTCTTTGTTGTTTTAGTCAATTCTTACACATGTTGCCCTCCCCACCCCACGCCTCTACCCCATCCCATCCCATCCCCACCCAAACTCGATTTTTTAATTATTTTTTTTCTTCATATTTTTGTGCTTGTTTTGCTGAATTATTACATGGCTTCTTACACATATATGTTGCCCTCTCTCCCCCCACCATCCACCCCTGCCTCTCTCCCACCCCCACCCCGCACCCCACTCAATACTTGATTATTTTTTTTTCTGTGTAGTTTTGGTCAATTCCTACACATAGTTATGTTGTGCTCCCAACCCCACCCCACATTGTTGTAGCCTTGTTTTCTGATGGTATATACTAGCTATAAATTTATTATTCTCCGAAAAATCGAATAGTCGAGCTGCGTGTTCTCCGACAGCTCTTGTTACAAAAAACAAGTTTGTAGCGACTACTTCTTGAAAACGTTAAGTGATATTGATATGGGACTTCTTCTAAAATGATCAGCATGAAATTATGTTGGTCCTTGTCGAAATCATTTTGATTCGACGTTAAACATGGCTGCCAGTGGCCATCTTTGTTTACATACAGTTATTTAGTAAAAACTTGTAGCGACTACTCCTCTGAAACTACTAAACGGATTTCCATGAATCTTCACAGGAATGTTGCTCCTGATGTCTAAATGTTCCTAGCAAAATTTCAGGTCTTCCGGAAATTTAAGATGGCTGCCACGGCTTAAAAAATATTTTTAAAAAAACAAGTTTGTAGAGACTACTTGTTGAAAACCATAGGTGATATTGATATGGGATTCTTTTTAAAATGATCAGCATGACATGTTGTTGGTCCGTGTCGAAATTTGTTTTGATTCAATGTTAAACATGGCTGTCAGTGGCCATCTTTGTTTACATAGAGTTATCTAGTAAAAAGTTATAGCGACTACTCCTCTGTAACTAATGGACGGATTTTCATGAAACTTCACAGGAATGTTGCTCCAGATGTCTAATTGATCCTAGCAAAATTTCAGGTCGGCCGGAAATTCAAGATGGCCACCATGGCTAAAAATAGATTTTCAAAATACAAGTTTGTAGCGACTACTTGAAAACTATAAGTGATATTGATATGGGACTTTTTCTAAAATGATCAGTATGACATGCTGTTGATCCTTGTCAAAATTATTTTGATTTGCTGTTAAACATGGCTGCCAGCGGCCATCTTTGTTTACATAGGGTTATATAATGAAAACTTGTAGCGACTACTCCTCTGAAACTACTTGACGGATTTTCATGAAACTTCACAGGAATGCTGATCTAGCTATCAAAAACCTATAAGTAGAGCTTCAAGGTCATTGACCTCTTGTTTGAGACCCTGTTGAAACTTCTAGATAAATAAAATAAATACAAATAAATTTTGAAGATAGAATATGATCAAATTACTTCAACATGCACAACAGATTATATGTAAATATTATTTTTTTGCATTTTGAACATATTGGGGGCCAAAATACCACCTTATCATACATTATCCTTTGTGAAAATTAAGTCATTGCTTTTAAAGATGAATGGCCATCCTTTTTGTAGTATTATCAATTAACAAATTTAACTCTTAAACATCATATGAACATTTCTTGATAGTCCCGGAGAGAAACATATATTTAAATCTGCTACTAAGTTGTATGTTAAAATAAGAATTATTTGCATGACGTAGATACTACTTTTACCACTGCGTGACTGCACGGGGAAATGATGTAAATCTGAATTGTATAGCTGCACAACTATTGCCAGACATTTACCTGTGGATTAATTTACCTGTTCAAAGTTTTCTACGTCATCAAATAAAATCTTATTCTCACTTTTCACAGATATTGCAATATGTGAATTGTAAATATCTATTGTTGTGTCTCGATTTCGATTTAAATAAACATAAACATATTCATGAAACAAAACATGGCTGGAGAACTTTAAGCCCCAGTCATATATATGGGATGCGTGTTGTCCTCCATAATGCCCATAGTGTTTACCTTGTCTGTCTGTATGTGCGTATGTTTTGTCACTATTTTGTACATACCGGTATGTCACACTTCCATGTCTGGAATACTGAACTACTCAGCAGATTTTGACGATAACTTGGAAGGAACTATCAGAATGAATTCTAGTTGCACATATTGCCACGCTGTTCTGATTGTTTGGCGGAGTTATGGCCTAATTTTAACTTGGCACAAATGTTAATCATAATGAGACGGGGTGTTGCGCTTAAGATCCAGGTCCGTAGCTCAAAGGTCAAGGTCACAGTTGGAGTTAAAGGTCAGAAATATGCTTGTCCGGGCTGAAACTTTCTCATGCATCGTGGAATTTTGAAATAACTTGGCACAAATGTTCACCATAATGAGATGGCGTGTCGCGCGCAAGATCCAGTTCTGTAGCTCAAAGTTCAAGGCCACACTTGGAGGTTAAAGGTCAGAAATAGGCTTGTCCGGGCTGTTACTTTGTCATGCATTGTGGGATTTTGAAATAACTTGGCACAAATGTTCACCATTATGAGACGGAGTATCGCGCGCAAGACCCAGGTCCATAGCTCAAAAGGTCAAGGTCACAATTGGAGGTTAAAGGTCAGAAATATGCTTGTCCGGGCTGTAACTTTGTCATGCATCGTAGGATTTAAAATAACTTGGCACAAATGTTCACCATAATGAGACGGCGAGTCGCACGCAAGACCCAGGTCCATAGCTCTACGGTCAAGGTCACATTGGAGGTAAAAGGTCAGAAATAGGCTTGTCCGGGCTGTAACTTTGTTATGCATTGTGGGATTTTGAAATAACTTGGGACAAATGTTCACCATAATGACACGGCATATTGCGCGCAAGACCCAGGTCCATAGCTCAAAGGTCAAGATCACACTTGGAGGTAAAAGTCAGAAATAGGCTTATCCGGGCTGTAATTTTGTCATGCATCGTAGGGATTTTGAAATAACTTGGCACAAATGTTCACCATAATGAGACAGCGTGTCGCGCGCAAGACCCAGGTCAAGGTCACCATACCTTCAGAACACAGGAACACAAATTTTGCAGCTAAACATGGTAAGGTATTCAACATTCCTTGCATGAGCATTCACATGTCTACATTCAACCTTTCATATGGGTACATTCAAAGATAACTGACTCTTCAATAACTTCAGAATTAACAAACTGGCTAATAACAACTTTATTTCTTTGCAATTTTTGCAATTATTGTGTTGAAGAAACACAGTAACCTTTAACAGCAGGTGAATTATTGTGTTGACAAAACTGTAACCTTCGACAACTGTGCAGCTTCTGAATTGTTAATTTTGCACAAGACCCGCTAAGGGACTATGGCTCGTCGCCCCTCGGACTGCTTCTTGTTTATAATGGTTTGCAAATATGTGTGTTATGTAGAACGCAATGCCTCAAGATGAAAAAAAAAAAAAGAAAAAAGAAGAAAAGTTTGCAGTCTGTCCCTTTTAATACCGGTGACAGAGTTGAAAACCCTTACTGTAGCTGGAATGGTACAAATTGCCTTATTGTTCTATCTCTTGTACTGCATGGTCACATGGTGCTTAAAGAAACTAACCCATCAAATAACGGCAAAAGTACACTTCAAAACCGTTCATCAAAACTGTCCAGATGTTCATGTCATATAACAATGTATTATGTACTGATTAAAAGTATAGGATTTTATGAGTTTGTAACTCTTAATTCAACGCTCCAGTTTTGGGGGTTGGCCTGGCTTGTTAAAGCCGTTTATACTGTGTCTATTGAGTTTGGGTTCTCAAAATATGTAAATTATATATATCTCATCGTCTATAGGTTTAGAAACAGTGTACATAATTCATAAAATTTAGCTGTTGTTGGCACGGTGGCTACTTTAAACTTACGTTCTATTTATTTGTTTCCAGGGTAACGACCTCCACCCAGCGGACATGAATGGTAAAGCTGACCCCTATCTGGTTATTCGCCTGGGCAACACAACCCTTAACGATAAGGAAAACTACATCTCGAAACAACTTAATCCTGTCTTTGGAAAGTAAGCATTCATAAAAAATTAACGTCCTTTCACAATAAACCCCCACCATTTGTCCCTGGTGGTGTGTTGTCCCTGTTGGTGGAACATTAAAACGGTATTCCCAGGTACAGGCATCCATCTCTAGGCTTGGTAAGGAAATACAGAAATATATTCAGTAGTGAGACAGAAATGGATACATGTGTTTCCCCTTAGCCAACCAAACCTTATTGTAGCTGGCCCACCCTTTGTAATTAAACATCAAATTTGCCATCATTATTCCTTATGTGTACAGGATGCATATGTTTGATTCAGGGGTAGATCCAGGATTTCATGTTAGTGGGGCATGACTTTTACAAATGCCCCCCCACCCCGACCCCACAACCACCATCCTTTCCCATCAGATCTGCCCTTGCAATTATTAAATCTTTCAAAAATCGCTTGACATTTAAGGGAGGTAAGTATTCTGAAGAATATAACTCACATCAATTTCATTTGTTAACTGGTTTTCTCCCTTTGATTAATCCATTTTTTACAACAAATGGTATCGTAGGAGTTCGTTTGCTTAATTTGACAAAAACTTAAAATGATCTACCATAAATGAATTTTACATTCAGTATGGTTTACATCTGTGACAATTGTAATAATGGCATCAATACTTCAAGTGTCAAAATGCTGAAACCTCATTTTGTTGAATTTAGTAATAAAATAAATGATTCCTTATTGACCTCAAAGGTAAATTGACCTCAAAGGTAAATATATAGTAGCTAATTGAAGGTTAACTAGTGCTGAGGATGTACTAATTACATATCAAAAGTAACAAACTTAACTTTGTATAGACCTTAATCTAAAAATATTTTGTTCATAACTAGTGTAGGATTTTAAATTTAAATTTAATGTAAAGTTTTTGTATCATGTAAAGCTATACTCATTTAAATATTTCATGATTCAAATTTCATTAATAGGCAATTAATATCTGGTTAATTAGGCACCGACCATCCATGCCTTATCTGTCTGTTTAATTCAACTACTAAATTAAACCATTGGTATGATTCGTGTATTCAGTTTCATGTGAACATTTTCTCATCTTTCCTCAAAACTCGGGATACCTGCAATTTTTAAATTCCGACATTTTATTATTTGTTATTTGCGTGCTGGTTGACAATAGTAAATATTTTTTTGAATTCAAGCCCTTTAAATCTTTTATACATTTTAAATTTGAATTGTCGACTGCCGAAGTACCTGAAGATAAACATCTAATTGTGCTTAGGATCAGATTGTTATCGTGGCAGAGGTTAAGACTAGCTTCTCAAAATGACAATGCGCATTTTATATCATTATTTTTTTATTGTTAGTATCCTCGATACAGCAGTTAACTTCGTTTCCATGATTTTGTTCTGTTTTCAGTTTTGTGTAACATTATAAAATGCGGATACTTTTGTTCCGGTGGTTTTTTAATCTAAAAAAAAAAATGAAATTAGGAAAAAAATGATTTTGCTATTGTCATCCATTTTATTTTCCCCATTTTCAATGTTATAAAATCCTATAGGATGCAGCTTTCTGATTCAAGTTTTCTGTTTATCTGAAAAAGTTTTTGTTTAAATAAGTGTTGACTACAAAATCTCTAAATGTATAACAGAAGATGTCTATTTATCATTTTGTTTATGGTTTCTTTATCTTGATTGTCCAGGTGTTGCCTACAGTACAAACACACACTTCTTAAATATGAACGTATTTGGACACATTTTTATTCTTAAATAAAAGCAAACGGTTCTTTTACCCTTGCTCTTGGAATATAAATGCGCACAGTGTTCGGGAAGTGAAATATAAATGTGCACAGTGTTCAGAGTTTGGAGACAATGTATTTAGAGCAAACCTGTAATTTTTCCAAACTAAATATCTGACTTCTTTTTTGACTGTAGCCCAGATTGCTCCTGCGTATAATGCTGATTGTTTATCCTGCTGAGGTATATACCTGTAGCTCAGATGTTGCTCATTGTTTATCCTGCTGAGCGTATATACCTCTGTAGCTCAGATGTTCTGCTCATGTATAATCCTGGCTCAGAGTTGCTCATATACCTCTAGTCAGATGTTGCTCATTGTTATCCTGCTGAGGGTGTATAATGTAACTAGATGTAGCTCATTATCATGCTGAGCTAATACTGTGATCCTGTATCCTGAGATATACTAACTCAATGATGTATGCTGATGAAACTGTAACTCAGATGTTGCTCATTGTTTATCCTGCTGAGGTCTATATCTGTAGCTCAGATGTTGCTCATTGTTTATCCTGCTGAGGTATATATCTGTAGCTCAGATTTTGCTCATTTGTTTATCCTGCTGAGGGTATATAACTGTAGCTCAGATGTTGCTCATTGTTTATCCTGCTGAGGGTGTATAACTGTAGCTCAGATGTTGCTCAATTGTTTATCCTGCTGAGATTATATAACTGTATCTATGATGCTACTCATTGTTTATCCTGCCGAGGGTATATAACTGTAACTCAGGATGTTGCTCATTGTTTATGCTGCTGAGGGTAAATAACTGTAACTCAGATGTTGCTCATTGTTTAATCCTACTGAGGTATATACCTGTAGCTCTGATGTTGCTCATTGTTTGTCCTGCCCTGAGGTATATAACTGTAGCTCAGATGTTGCTCATTGTTTATCCTGCTGAGGTATATAACTGTAGCTCAGATGTTGCTTATTGTTTATCCTGCCTGAGAGGTATATAACTGTAGCTATGGTGTTGCTCATTGTTTGTCCTGCTGAGGTATATTCTGTAGCTGAGATGTAGCTCATTGTTATCTGCTGAGGGTATAACTACTGTAGCTCAAAGGTGCTCATTGTTTATCCTGCATAGGGTGTATAACAGTAGCTCAGATGCTCCTGCTAAGGGTATATATAACTGTAGCTCAGATGTTGCTTATTGTTTATCCTGCTGAGGGTGTATAACAGTAGCTTAGATGATGCTCATTGTTTATCCTGCTGAGGGTATATAACTGTAGCTCAGATGTTCCTTATTGTTTATCCTACTGAGAGTATATAACTGTAGCTCAGATGTGCTCATTGTTTATCCCTGCATAGGGTGTATAATAGTAGCTCAGATGATGCTCATTGTTTATCCTGCTGAGGGTATATAACTGTAGCTCAGATGTTGCTCATTGTTAATCCTGCTGAGAGTATATAACTGTAGCTCAGCTGTTGCTCATTGTTTATCCTACTGAGAGTATAAACTGTAGCTCAATGGTGCTCATGTTATCTACTGAGAGTAATAACTGTAGCTCAGCTGTTGCTCATTGTTTATCTACTGGAGTATATACTGTAGCTCAGCTGTTGCTCATTGTTTATCCTGCTGAGAGTATAAACTGTAGCTCAAGGTGCTCATTGATTATCCTGCATAGGTGTATAACAGAAGCTCAGGGTATAACTGTAGCTCAGATGCTGCTTATTGTTATCCTGCAGGGTATATAACTGTAGCTCAGATGTTGCTTATTGTTTATCTACTGAGATTATATACTGTAGCTCATATGGTACTTATTGTTTGTCCTGCTGAGGTATATAACTGTAGCTCAGATGTTGCTCATTGTTTATCCTGCTGAGGGTATATAACTGTAGTTCAATTGTGCTCATTGTTTATCCTGCTGAGGGTATATAACTGTAGCTATGATGTTGCTCATTGTTTGTCCTGCTGAGGGTATATAACTAACTGTAGCTACAAAAGGTGCTCATTGTTTATTCCTGCATAGGGTGTATAACAGTAGCTCAGATGCTCCTGCTAAGGGTATATATAACTGTAGCTCAGATGTTGCCTTATTGTTTATTCTACTAAGAGTATATAACTGTAGCTCAGATGTTGCTTATTGTTTATCCTGCTGAGAGTATATAACTGTAGCTCAGATGTTGCTCATTGTTTATCCTGCTGTGAGTATGTAACTGTAGCTCAGATGTTGCTCATTGTTTATCCTGCATAGGGTGTATTACAGTGGCTCAGATGATGCTCATTGTTTATCCTGCTGAGGGTATATAACTGTAGCTCAGATGTTGCTCATTGTTAATCCTGCTGAGGGTATATAGCTGTAGCTCAGAATGTTGCCTCATTGTTTATCCTGCTGAGGTATATAATTGTAGCTCAGATGTTGCCTTATTGTTTATCCTACTGAGAGTATATAACTGTAGCGCAGCTGTTGCTCATTGTTTATCCTACTGAGAGTAT